>CM060947.1:176173604-176233604 GCA_030765055.1 Mantis religiosa | reverse complement strand
CATTTAAATCTATAAAACAGAATAAAATCCTGGAACTTATAAAGGGGATTATATTTTAGAACAATGATTAACTTTCTTTTAAAGCAGCTAATTGAAATGTTTTCAAAGTTATCCGGCAATGATATATTTTCAAAGGTATTTAGTGTTTTGTTCAACTTATATCTCCGTAAGTATACCTCAATTGTTTGAAGTCCTTGTAGCGTAGCTGGGAACAATATTACAATACGTAAATTCGTGCAAAATTTTCTTTACATACAGCAGACAGTTCAAAACTTATATACAATGAACTGTAAGTATTTCCAATTTAATAAATAGTGGTTTACAATGCGCAGTAGGCGGTGCTCCACATATAATTCTGACAGCCCTCTTTTATAAAATGAGTACTTTTTTATATAGGTATCATTACCCAGCAGTAAAACTCCCATAAGGGATACTGTGAATGTGTAACAATAAAAATTCACGTGATTGTTGCGCACACAAGTTTTTAATCTCGGACGAAAGCACACGGTTTAAAATACCTCAGTAAAGTTGGTAAGAATTGAAATTATAAACTTCATACCTGTGTGAAGCTAGAAGTTTCACTTGTTCTTTTGGGGGTTTACTACTGTAAGCATATCCATATTTACCCGGTGTCATAAGAAAACGAATTAATAAATATGTCCCCTAACTTCAATGAGTTCGAGGAATTTATTTTTGTTATACTAAAAAACCGTAATGTAAAATTAACTTCAAGCGCACTACCTCAATACGATGTGTTAATATTGTTATTATAATCTACATTGTTATTAATTATGCAGTGATACTGTGTTAACATCGTGTTTATTGATCCAATATTTATTTGTGTTCCTTTATGTATGGGATAAACAAGCGCAATAAAGATAAAATTATTAAATATGTCTTATTGCTTTTAGTTTTCCACTATTTATTCGCCAAGTTTCGCTCAAATAACCAAGTACTGAAAAGCTTAGGGCAAAGAAAATCCTTGCTCCATATTAACGCCACGCAAATAGTTTTGTTTCCAAACTCTTATCACTTTTATGCAAAATCGGAGCTAAACTTCCATATCTCGCGTTTATTAGAGAATATGTAAGGCAAAGATATATTCACATTAGGTACTACACAAAATCGAGAACGAATTGCTGAGATCCGACATGCCTATTAAATCATTGCATGAAGAAATCACAAAGTTTTCAATTAGAGCCAGCACGTTTTCTCATAGAAAACAAAACAACGCGACATTCAGATGTTATATTACTGTGTAGAGGGACAAAACAACGCGACATTCAGATGTTATAATACTGTGCAGAGGGCGAAATGTCTGTTAACATCTTTTATACAATATGAAATAAATGCAATTATCCTGCTTGAGGTCATCTACGATACATCATAAACACGTGGAAAACTACCCAGCGCGATTGACGAATAACATTACGTTACATTAGTTCTGTTATATACTAAAAGTACAAAACAAATTCCTCTATTAGGAATTTGTGTCGAAATATTTGCAGAACAAAATAACCACGTTTCCGATTTTGGCATTAGAAAGATTTGATGCTCAGCCGAGTTTATCCAACCGTCTATTTTTATGTATATTCTATAAGCCATTCTCATGAAAGATCATTTTACGCGATATACAAGATGTACCGAACAGTTTCCGAATGTTTATTTCTGTGCAAATGAAGTTTGAAATATATATGGACATTTTTTTGGGGGGGGGGGAGGGGGGGAATCAAATGTCTATAGTATAGGATATTTTTCCCATGTAAAGAGCACTTTTAGGTGGGTGGATTTTTCTAAAATCTTGTGTATCTTTGGAAGAATTTATCTGGCTTTTCGTTTTACTGAAGATATTCACAGACATATACACACGCTCCTTCTGTTATACAAATAATTTATTTTAGATTGTTGGATACCTCCACTACCTGAGATAGATGGAGACTGGCATACAAATTATTTGTATTTGCTAATAAGGGTTTAGTTGCCAAATTATTAAATAGAATATGTATTTTATAATCCTACTATATGACGGGCTCCCATGCTATTGCTCAGTAATGCTATTATGTAGGAGTGAAGACTGGCTGACAGTTAAAGGCACCACTTTCGGTCAGCTGAATTGGATAATGCAAAGGGAACTGCTCATAGCTGGCTCCAAAATTTTAAAGTAGAACATACCGCAACGATGGGAGTGAAAACTGAACGAAGGCCGAATTCTGCTAGCAATAGTTACTGCATTTATAAACGCCAGACTATAAAATAAAGCTAGTTAGTTGCTTGTATTTTACATTTTAATGTCTGATTCGTTAAAATGAACAAAGCGATTTAATGAAATGACATACACCTAAATAAATGACTGTGATTTCTTCGTGTTGCTATTTCAAAAGGGTACTATTTCCTATCACTTTTACTAATTTAATTTATCTGTGTTTGGGTTGACAAGCACAGGCTTCTTCATAATCTATATTTTAGCTCCAGTTTATATAAATAATACCTTCGTCTTCCTAGCAGAATGAAGGAATTAGATATCTAAACATTAAGTGCACGTATTGCATATATTTATTAATATATAAGACTTGAAAGTGCAATAAAATTATACACGTGGCTAAAATTAGTGACCATTCATTACATCAGTATATTGCCCATTTTTACTAATTCTGAAGTTGCGTGAATTTATTTCCTTAGTTACGCTTACATAATTTTACAGTCAAAAGAATAGTTTTGGCTCTATACTTTGTATAAATGTACTTATCTAAGGGAAGTGTCATTTCTTTAATATTCAGCATTATTACAGAACTAACACGTCGCACGTTTGCTTATTAATTCTTGTAGTAAAATGAATTCCCTGAAATGTAAGCGATTTAAAACTAGCAACATAAGGGGAACAAACGCAGCTAGATTTTGACCAGTTTAGGCCTCAACTTACAATCGCTTATCAAAAAAAATTATGTACACTTTATGAAGCGGTCAAGTAGCAGGAGTAATATCTATCTTGCCGAATTCTCATTCAGTTTAAAGCCAAGTGGTACATAAAGTAACTTTGCAATTTTCTGACAATATTCACGACATAACATTACAAACTGTAAATAGTGTTTATTAAATAACACACGGCACACTCGTGAAAATGTAACTGCTGGTATTTATTATAAAGATGTTTGAAGGCACCCACCTTTGAAATGCATCCTGGAGCAACGTTGCAGCAACTCAGAATAGACAAGTTCTTTTATAAAAATCCTTTTTTTCTGTTCCAAACGTCGAAGTTTAGGCTATCTCAATCCACATACCCGGCCATTCATTGCACAAATATGCACTAGCACCACTCATTTAACATGAGTAACCACCACACAATACACAGTAATAGCTTACAACTTCTCGAACATCGCACCAAACAGCACACACTCGTGTATCACACTTTCTGTCAAGCAAAAGACGTGTTACAGCCTCACAAGTTCAAGTCAAACAATCCGCTCTGGCCAACAGCCGCGGTACTACTAAAACTGGTTGATGTGTGCGCTGGTTACCAGGAAGCCGGGAACGACCGCAGCGCCGCGCGTGTGAGAGTTGCAGTTAATTGGACAGATAGACGCACTGGAGGGATAGCCTCCCTGGTCACAGCTCTGATACAGGTGAGCCGCGTTGGAATCTCGGCATTCACGAGTACAGATGCAGCTCCAAGCAGCAAGCACGCACGCATTAGCCGCCTGCCCATTTAAACAAAACCTTCGGACGCACCTGCCTGCTTTGCGACGGATCCCGGGTTTGATTCCCGGCTGGGAGGTGGGAATTTTTCATTAGCCAAGAATCCCTATCCTCTCAAGAATCTTGCGGTATGTATAAGAGTGTAAATCATTTACGTATGACGCAATATAGAACACACAAAGCAAATAACCTGTAGACGATTTAACTCTACGATCGATTTGATATATGTTCCTATGAGCCCCGATATGACCATATAAAGCCGGAGTATACAAAAAACAGAGTCGCACACTAAGGGGATGAATACTCCTCTCACCCTAAAAAGATAATACAAAGCACTTCCATCTCAGGAGTACTTTCTACACTTCTTTTAAGCCTATTCGGAGACTTAATTGATCACATTTTTTCTGTAAAACGTATACAGAGGTGAAAATGGAACGCAATCTCCAACAAACCCTCCTTTGTTTATAGGACTATTATTCATAATTAATAACTTTTTGTGTTGTAAAGCTTACTAGATGCTACGATATCGACTTGATTTGGAACAGTGAAATTGTTTGAAATGAAATAACAATAATTGTATTACTTTATTTTATAAAAGAGTATTTTATAACCTGTCCTATAAGTAGTGTAATGAAATTCCATTTCAGGTTTGATTTTGCTGGATAAAAATCACTTTTTTTGTATTTTACGTCCTCCAACGTTATGTCATATAGGACGATGAATAACGGGAAACCTCGGAGAAAAACCTTATCCAGGTAACTCACCTTGACCGAGATTTGAACTCGGGACCTCTTGGACGGGAGGCAGACATGCTACCACCACGCTACCGAGGCGGGCTCACCCGTTTTAAATTAATATAAAATGAAAAAGTGTTTGACATTCCTGCAGACTCTTACATTTTGATCATTAATTATATTTTTATTGGAAATTAATTGTTCTTTCACACTAGCCGTGTCTAGGACACACTATTAAAGGGCAGAGCCAGACTGGAGAATTGAGAATTTAGTGTCATGTTGGCCATAGTAGCTCAAATGGTTAGAGCGGCTGGACGGAAACCAGAATATCCGTGGTTCAAATCCCGGCTATGGCATTGAATTTTTCAGTCTGGCTCTACCCTTTCATAGTGCGTCCTACAAACGGCTAGTGTGAAAGAAGAATTAATTTCCATTAATTGTACCTAATAGTGGTCCGAACTATACAGCCCGGGTCTTAAAGTACTTACAGCATAGTAAGTCGCCATTAAGGGAGTTGTCTCATGTGTTTATGAGAACTCCTAGTGGTTTACCGGGAGAAACACCAGTCAGTTGGAGAATTTAGTGTCATGTTGGCATGTTGGCCATAGTAGGTCAAATGGTTAGCGGCTGGACGGAAACCAGAATATCCGTGGTTCAAATCCCGGCTATGGCATTGAATTTTTCAGTCTGGCTCTACCCTTTCATATATTTTTATTCTTTCAAAAGTGTCATTAATTATCTAGATGCCATAGACGTTTATATGAAATTATACTTAAAATACAATCAACTTTGCTTTACAAGGGCAACTAAACAGCAGAATGCAAATCAGGTGAACCCCCAATTTATCAGTTAAAGTCAACTTTTACAATTTTCAATAAAACAAATCGCTTATATATTTTAGCACCCATGGGAAGAAGCCAGTTATTACCTTCTGCAGTTACGTAATTTATTTGTTCTACCGTCTTTAGTGCTATGTGAACCTCATTTTGCCATAACAAAATAAAATTTCATGTTTCCCATAGACCTCAAAATATGATATCACATTTTCTTAAGCTTAGTCAAATTCAAAGAAACTGCACTGCATTTCTGTAGAAGGTGGAAGTATGTAACTTATATTCAATTTGACTTTTATGTAATCAAGAGCATACACGTCATTTGTTTCAGCTTTATACCAAAGAAGAGTAGCATTTCAGGCATCAAAACTACTTTCGACTTATTAGGGTTACACAAAGAGGGAAACAGCTCTCATATTGTGGTCTATATACCTAGACGTATTGTGGCAACCACGCCCCAGGAAGCTAAGCCCGCAGGCCACAAGCCACGGAGACGCGCTGAAGTGTCTAGTAGTTCCAAGCTTAAAGACCCACTCCACTACTAGAGTTACCTAAAGAAGTCTATGAACGACCCATCGTTCATTAAAATGAACCCCTGGTATATCAGGAAGTACCCCAGTATTCGTCCACCAATGAGAGAAAACCACGAGAAACCCACATTCAAAGTGTTCAGTAAACTGGAGTTGAACTCGGCACCTCCCCGCCAGCTGGGATTTCAATTAAACATCTAGGACTGCCAACTCAATTTTTATTTCACAGATGTGAATATATAAAAATCTGACGCCATTAAGCATACGCTCGCGAAACTTGAACCTATGCCCATGAATTTCCTTCCATATGCTTATATCCTCTAATGGTATGCTTCAGAATTACATAATCATTTATGCTTAAATTATGTATTTCTTTACTCTTTTGTCCCATGATTTAAACTCAGAATCTTTAGACTAAGGCGGTTGGGTGAAATGATTTGTTTTCGTTAACAAGAGTGAGACTTATGCACAGCGTCGGTCACGTGATCTTAGCAATTAACCCAACTCAACAACTCTACCGTAGACAGTGAAAACTATCCAAATATTACAGTTATGAAATATGTTTAGATAAACAGTAGAGGGTGACACCTTGCATACTACATAAATCGATTGTGGTTAGTACTTCACAGAAGGTTTGAGGTGCAGGAGCCTGTCGAAGCACTGAAGTGTTCATTTTAATGTTGGTATACAAATACACCTGTACCAAGATTTCTAGAAAGAATATCAATGAGAACGTTGCTTAATAAAAATAGCATGTGCTTCATTTCACTGGTAATTAGCTTCAGCAGTATAGCAATTTCAGAAATAAACTGTTTTGTTATTCTATCAAATAAAAACATTGCCCCATCTATACTGATCTCTTAGGTGTCCAGCCAAGATACACAATCCCGTTAGGAAGTTCCTACCAATTGCATATTCGAAAATCTGTCCCACTGCTGGAGATGTCTAACAGGAGCAATGAACGGCCTTTTCGACCCAGCAGCCCTCTATGCCGCTACTTTTTCCCTTAAACAAGCATCGGTACCATGTGTACGACACCAACATATGCTATGAAACCTAAAAGCACAAAAGAAAATGAGAAGGAAACGGAATGAGGAGAAAATTATAGAAAGTAAATCATATAAGAGGTGAAACCCGCTAAGGAAGTGCCAAAATCAATGTGGGCGGTCCAAAGGAATCAAACCCGGGGACCTCCCGCATACGAGTCTCACGCGTAATGAGCTCGATGGAGATGGGGTATTCCAATTTATGTGTTCATACTTAAATGAACAGAATTTTACTGTGCAATTAGCCACTTTAAGTTGTATTTAAGACAATTTTAAAGTAAGGATACCAAACACAGCAAAGGTTACGAAAAATATGCATATCAAATGTTAGGAAGTGGTTTCAGCTTATCCAACAATGAAGAACATTCTTCGAGTTATCCCATCTCCCTTTGCTATTTTAAACGAAAATTGAAATATTATACATGCCCGCCTTGGTAGCGCAGATGATAGCGTGTCTGCCTCACGTTCAAAAGGTCCCGAGTTCGAATCTCAGTTAGGGCGAGTTACCTGGATAAGGCTTTTCCGGGGTTTTTCCTTATGATGGACGAATGTCACGTAACTCTAAGCTCCATGGACCCCGTGCTCCACTGGAGCATCTTTACACCCCTTACATGCATCGTCAGATATGACTTAACGTTGCAAGACATAAAATTAAAACAATAAATATTATTTATACATGAAGGGTACGTAGAGGAAACAAGCAGTGTCCAGTAAATACAGTTTTGAATAATAAAATAATCTTAGAATTAAAAGTATACAACTTTTATTCCATTTGATATTAAACCGTATTATTAACCTACAATTAAAGTATATTTTGAGTGAATATACATTAAATACAAAAAAAGCCCGTATTGAAAAAATTTAAACTGACATTCAAATGTTATGGCAGAACAAGGGAATGCTCATTGGCTATGAATGGATCAATATACACGCGCAGTTTTACTCTGATAAATGCATATTGTTGCGATAAGTGAATGATTTCGCTGTCAAAATAAATCGTCATTTTACCCTAAGTTTCTCTTACACCATATTAATGCAAAGATTCATTGTCAGACATTTTCCCATATTTAGAACGCTTTTTATTATATACAATGTAATATAAGTGTTTCATAAACTGAGTTTTCAAAACAAAATGATTGCAACAAATAGTAATCCTTCACTGATGTATAATAATTTCTCCAAAATACTGTCTGAAATATAAGGGTACTAGTGTTATTGAACTTATCTCACTGAATTATTTCTTCTGGTCCTTAGATGCTCCACTAGGTGCAACAGCGCGCTACTTGATTGCAGATTGAGGTAGTTCTATGTAAATCTGAACAAATACATTTCTTTGTACTTTCTTGACTATTTAGCAGTTGTTGAGATAAGATTGAAGAGGCAGTTCGAATTCATGATAGATATCTAGCAATTTGGTGTCTCTTATAACACACGTGGTTTCTTGCTTGTGTAAACTGCACGTATAGAGTCTTTATAGTTTTCTCTGTTGTAGTTAGATCAATGTAGAATACGTGGGTAGTTATTTGGCTCATGATTTCTCTCACTTTGTACATTGCAAATGGACAGAACTTTACATAATTATCTGTGAAATTCTATCCATTGCTTCATATATTAATATAAAAATTAAATAAAGATTAAAAATCATTTTAAAATAAGAATTAAATTTTAACATCCTTTAATTATTAAGAAATTCTAAATTCTGTACAGAACTTATAGTGAATGGCGTAGCCTTAGAGTGAAATTCCACAATTACATTTTTCCCCATAGCCAATAGCAAAGACTTCCACATCCAATGATGTGGCTTTCTTACATAAGCTCCTCTTTCTATTATAAAAGGCTTCTACCACAAGCGGGTATTTTAACATTTCGTGTTTAAAATTTCAGCTTCATTACTTTCACGAGTTGCAATTTTCAGCTTCACCCGCCAAAGTGACTGCATGTAACGTTACGGAGATATCCAAAACTGTTGTTGAACTGATCATAGAATTATCTTTTTGTATATTTGGTAAGATAAATTGTTGAAGGGTATTTTTCATGTAACATTCTCTAGACCTTCCTTATATTTAGTTCGTCTGACAGATATACTCGTTTATGGTAATTTGTTTCACGTAGTGACTCCTCTTGGCTTTAAAGGAGTTGAAGTGGTCATGAATATGTTCACTGATATTAACTCTTTACTTCTTATAGTTTTTTTTTCTTTTTCCTTCGAAGAATATACAGTTCACTTCAAATTCTTCTGCAAATACTCCAGTTTTCCTTTACCAATTTCACGAATTGTGGAAAAGGTCTTGGAGCGTACTAGATACTGCCTTTTTTCTTCAGTGTTATGACGTACGTACCTAAATGTAAGCATGATCGGACTCCACATACCAAGTGGCTCACCATCCCGTCTTTCAGGTAAGCAGATACTCTTTCGTGCTTTAAAACAGTTGCAGAACGTAACGCGGCGTGAGCGAACTTTGTTTTGCTCTTCTCGACCAGATGCAGTCAGACTTCAATTAGCGTGTGTACTATTTTACACGAACGTAAATGTAAACTTCCCGAGGGGTCAGTATCATACAGGCGTTCCGCGACTAAAGGGTATGAAAGCTAAATTGGCCATGTCCTTACATGTATAGTGTCGTGGTCGCAATTTTACCTGTTACTCACTTCGAAGATTTTTTTAGGCTATATTAACCCAATGCGATAAAGGATTAACTAAGTATCATAAAGTAAGTAGCAAATCTGCATAGGGTTGGATACCATGCAAGAAAACGGAAAACACGTGGAATTATGGTTGTATCAGAACTAATATATAGGTATATGGTGTATATAAGTTAACGTTCTGTTAACTGCTCTCGTAGCTCACTGTCAAAACGCAGGGTGTGGCAATCGGCATGAGGGTTCATGCTTTTTATCTCCAAATGTTTTACTTTGTTAGACGCTGTAACGAACTAATTTACAAGCGCGCTCATGTGCCTAAGCCTTTTCTACTTGGCGTTATAGAATATCAAGGAATGTGGAAAACACGTGGAACGATGATTGTAATAGTACCAACATTCTATTTGCATATAAGCGGCGTCCAAACGACGGCTCTCGACGGCACACTGTATAAACGGGACCGAGATTTTGGGGATCTAACCCTAACGTACCCGCCTCGGTACCGTAGATGGTAGCGCGTCTGCCTCAAGTTCAAGAGGTCTCGAGTTAGAATCTTGGTCAGGGTGAGTTACCTGGATAAGGTTTCTTCCAGGGTTTTCCCTTATCCTCAAAGACGAATGTCAAGTAACTGTAAGCTCCATGGACCCCGGACTCCATCATCATTGATGCTCATTTGAGCTTCATTTCACCCATTTAATTGATTGTGCGATATGACTTAACGTTGGAGGACGTAAATTACACAAGTGGAATCGCCACTTTTATCCAAACAGTTTTGGTTTGTCGCAATAACCATTAGTTTACAAATGCAAAAAGAGGAAAAAGGCGTAGAACGATGACTTTTTACAAAACCACTACTTTTTTGTTGTTGTAATTTACGTCCTCCAACGTTAAGTCATATCGGATGATGAATGGATGAAATAAAGCTCAAATGAGTCCGGGGTCCATGTAGCTAGAGTCATCTAACATTCGTCTTACAGGATTAGGGAAAAGCCCGGAAAAAACCTTATCCAGGTAACCGAGATTCGACCTCGGGACCTCTTGAACGTGAGGCAGACATGCTACCACCACGCTAACGAGGCGGGCCCACTATGTTGTAAACAAGTCCGCTCAAATATCTGTTGTATGTCAGTGCTGCGCAAGAGGGGCACAGAGGTTTCATGATTCGAAATTCGCACAAGATGATGCTTTTTAATGCAACATTTTTACTTTCTGATACGCGGTAACGAATCAAATTACAGTTTTGCTCTTGCTGTTGTCATTGCTATATCATTTCTAAGAGAATGCCTGTAGGTTAAATAATACTTTAAATGGAATTAACTGCTAAATACTATAAACAATCCTTGTAAGCATTACAATAAACTTACACATGCGCTAACAGAATCCAAGAGTTCCCAACTAGAGAAGAATAAACTTGGCTGACCCGTAGCTCAGTCGGTAGCTCCCGGTTTCGATTTCCGGCTCAGAGTGGGGATTTTTCTTCATCCAAGATAATTTCCCATCTTTTCCAGAGTCTGGAGGTATAGATGACAGTGACAATGTGTGCGTGATCCACTAATTAAAAAGAAATCCAAAGTACCACCAACCCAACGTTTATGGGATAATGCCATCGCGATATGTTCCAAAGGAGAACGGCCACCGATAGGACCATTGTAGTCAAAGGTGGGTATAAATGGAACAACAATAAATAATAATAATAATAATAATAATAATAATAATAATAATAATAATAATAATAATAATAATAATAATAATAATAATAATAATAATAATAATAATAATAATAATAATAATAATAATAATAATAATAATAATAATAATAATAATAATAATAATAATAATAATAATAATAATAATAATAATAATAATAATAATAATAATAATAATAATAATAATAATAATAATAATAATAATAATAATAATAATAATAATAATAATAATAATAATAATAATAATAATAATAATAATAATAATAATAATAATAATAATAATAATAATAATAATAATAATAATAATAATAATAATAATAATAATAATAATAATAATAATAATAATAATAATAATAATAATAATAATAATAATAATAATAATAATAATAATAATAATAATAATAATAATAATAATAATAATAATAATAATAATAATAATAATAATAATAATAATAATAATAATAATAATAATAATAATAATAATAATAATAATAATAATAATAATAATAATAATAATAATAATAATAATAATAATAATAATAATAATAATAATAATAATAATAATAATAATAATAATAATAATAATAATAATAATAATAATAATAATAATGATAATAATAATGATAATAATAATAATAATAATAATAATAATAATAATAATAATAATAATAATAATAATAATAATAATAATAATAATAATAATAATAATAATAATAATAATAATAATAATAATAATAATAATAATAATAATAATAATAATAATAATAATAATAATAATAATAAACTTACAGCTGCAATATAATTCTGCATAATCCAATGGAGTATGTAGTATAATACAGAAAAGGTATATTCTGTGTGACTGCTAGCTATAAAACACTCCCCCAGTTGTCAGAAATTAATATATATTCAAGAATAATGGAGATAAGAAAAGCAGTTAAGAAACCGTTATTAAATTATGAAGCCGCATTACATAAGTATTAAAAAAGAATTAAATTTTGAAACATTTTACAGTTATAGAATATGTATTTCTGCTACAGTAAATAATTAGTGGAAACAAACAAGGAATGGCAAAATAAAACTCTTGTGCTTTAGTATATGATGTAATAGTCACCACTATCATTACATCATCTATTCTTCGTGCACTTTTGCAACCAATGCAGAACTAGGTTCTGCTGATTATGTTCCCATTGCTCCATCGTAAACAATCAGATCATCTAGCACACTGGGTGGTCGACGTTCGTCCTAATTCTTTTACCATGAAGTTTTTCTTACTCTTGCATATCCTTTAATACCATGTAGTAATAACTTAGGCGTAAAAGAAGACTGTAAATTTGCGTCCAATAGGCTAAAATTTGTTTGGAAAAAACATTTTGACTGCGCGTTGGGGTTCGAAGCTCGAATTCTCGGTTCCAATTGTACAGCATACGTTTTATACTGAGCTACGAGAGGCGTCGGTTGGACGCTGCTTATAATCAAATGTAGTTGTTGGTTCTATTAAAATCATCATTCCACGTGTTTTCCATTTTCTTTGATATTATTTTGCAATGCGTAGAAACAGCTTAGCCGCAAGAGTACACTTGTTAATTAGTTCGTTACAGCTGTAACAAAGTAAAGAATTTGAAGATAAAAAGCGTATCCACATGAAAGGGTTCGAACAGTGAACCGTGCTACCTCTTATCACAGCCTACTTTTTGGCACTGAGCTATGAGAGTAATAAGTGATAGAAGGAAGCTTATATACATAGTAAATATGTGTATGTAAACCAACAGTCCCCATATAGCAATTACGGCCTTCGGGGTAACCTCGCCCCAACACGTGATGACCGGACCCATTTCTCAGGTGGAGGCAGTGTCCATTACCTCCAAGGATAGGGTGATAGCGAAGATGACGGTGAGGCGAGAAGACCTACAGTTTATATCGTGTACTCCGAACCACGTTGGGCATAGAGGACACTACACATGAACTAGACAGACGTGAAGCATACGGGCGACTTAAAATCGCCACCCCAGAACCGGGAATCGAACTCGGACCCTCATTAGGAGAGTCGCGAACGAAACCACTGCCCTACCTCGGCGCCCCATAATAAATATAAGTTCTGTTAAAATCATAATTCCATGTGTTTCCGTTTTCTTGCATAATATCCAACGCCATATAGTTAACAGCACAAATACAAGAGAATTGCTGCTTGCTTTGTGGTACTTAGTCAATCTTTTGTCACATTGGGTTAATACACCTTAGAAATCTTCGAAGTGAGTAACAGGTAACATGGCGACTACAACACTATATATGTACGGACATGGCCGATTTAGTCGATGCCCTCTAGTCACAGAGCGCCTGCCATTATTACAGACAAGAACACTGTAAACAACCGAACATGTCTTAGAATGTTTTCCATTTATGTTAGTCTATTTTTGAGAGAATTAACCTACTTTATAAATGGGCAATTTATTAAGACAATTGTATTTGACATGTCCATAGCTATCCTTAGCTATGTTTACATTCAACCTAAAAATTCGACACTTAGACTTCAGTGAAAATGCATCAGAACAATATCTGTGTAGTCCTGTGATGCCATTTCATCACTAGGATTATATAAAGCAATGATTGCGTAATTCTTTTGCTTTGTTTTAATTCAAACTTTTTAGACCTCTTGGGCTTAGGCGTGAGAGAGACATAGTCAATGCGCTCATCAGGCAGTGCTACGTAAGCGTATTCCTCTCTGCACTATGCTGCTAAAATGTCAAATGTTGTATAACGGACCAAGAAGATTGTGCAAAACTGTAGCTTTTTAGTTATGAAGTAAACCCAGGTACACATGCAGCCTAAAATAAAAACCCTGAAATCACAGTGAATGAAACAAAAGAACAAGGTTAAGCAAATTTTCCATAATGTTTGCACACACAGACACACAGGTGGTTCTACAACTGTTTTTCCAGCTTCGGTAGCGTAGATGGTGGCGTATCTGCCTCACGTTCAAGAGTTCCCGAGTTCGAATTTCGTCAGGGTGAGTTACATTGATAAGGTTTATTCCGGGGTTTCCCTTATCCTGATAGACGAATGTCGGGTAGGTCTAAGCTCCATGGACCCCGGGCTCATTTGAGCATCACTTCACACAGTTCATTCTTCGTTCGATATGACTTAACGTTGGAGGACGTATATTAAAACGAAATTACAACTGTTTGTAGATACACAAGAAGGGTATCAGCTTACTGAAACACAGGGTGGGTAGGCCTCCTGGTATTTGAATTTTGTTCATGTATTCAGTTTAGCTACTTGCTAATTTCCAAACAACTAAACTTATTTTATCCATTCATTACAGTCATTTACAGAGTAAAAGACGCTATGCTCATGATATGTAAATTTAGTTTAAATTACCTCGTACTTTTTCCCTGGTTCCTTCCGATTGCAGCTTGTTTTATTCTCGAGCTTAGAATCGATTGTAAAGACGATGAAGAAGCCATTGCTTCAAATACTCTTGATACTTTCTGAAATTTTAAAAATGAAAAATTATCAAACTTCAATCATCATGACTGCGATAACCTATTAAACATATAAGACAACCAAATCTGTAGCATACCTGTCCGCTTGTACAATAATTCTGCAAGGCCATGCTCTGTCTTTTGCTCGTTGGCGCATTGACATAGTTTCCTTCCAATTTATAGATTATAAAACCTTCGGTAACATGTAAATACCACATTTTTTCCCGAAACTAGCAGATCTCAAGAAAGTATATAGGAAATGTCATCAAGTAACAACATTTTCATGAAATCAATTTTGTGAAATACTTTGTTTTTTTCCTGAAGTTCTTTATATAATTAAACAAAAGAAAGTATGCTTAATACATGAGTTTGCTCACACACTTACACACGCAAACACACAGCAGAAATAACAGAAAGGATTTACTTATATTTTTCTGAAACTGATTCGTTGTTGAATTTTATTGCAATTCTGATTTACAGTTTGTGATTAGTGATGAATTCAAATTAGAACTACATTTAATTGTAATATACTACATGGTTATCTCTCCTAAACTAAATATTTATTCAAAAGATTAGCTAGACTTGAAATTTCTGAATAGAATCGCTCAAAGTATTTCTATATATTGACGGTTTATAACATGTTGGACTGAGTTGTATAAAAATTATAAGCAAATACTTTGATTATTATGAAATTTAATAATGTATTTAAGAACTTCAAAGAACAGTTATACACTTCATGAATTGTGTTTAAACTTAACCAGAAACTAGTAAATACAATGTTAATCCATGAAGTAACAAAAGCTTATTCCCGCTGTGAAAATCTCGAGAGAGCTTGTACCCAATGTCGAAAGTTTTCCTCAATATCTTGTTTTCAGAGTTATGTGAGTGCCAATCGAAGCAGGATGTTATTGTGCGTTCTATGATTATTCAAAGTGAACTGTATGTTAAAAAATACTGGTCGCTCGGTGATTGTTTTTTGATATTTTAGTGCTCGAAGTTCAAGTCTGCAGAAATTTATCAACTAGAAAAGCTGTGTGGTGTTTCAGTAATAAATGAACGAAAGATATTTGGGAAAGTGGTGTGGATTCTTGAATAGTGGACGAAAAATTGTGTCACTGATGCTTTCAAGGATCAACTGAACAATGAAATCAAGAAAAACATAAAAATATCTTCAGATTACTTTTCCAAAGTTTCATCTTTCCTTACTTGAAAAGTTGTCAAAAGGTTTGGAGTTAATACAGCCAACATGGAGTCCATGGATGATACATATGACAGCTTTTTTCAAACAACTGAAGTAACATAGGAAATATAAAGTAAGCTCCAATTTTGAAATTACGTAATCAATGGGATAATAGCCCAAAACTTGGCCTTAGCCTGCCAACCCAACTGTCAGCCTCATGCCCACTGCGCAAGCTAGAGGTGAGCGATCATCCAACCGATACGCGGAGGAGATGTGGTCAGCACAACAGCATCCTCAAGTCGGAAATTTGGCTTTCTAGATCAATTTCTTCATGATGCTGAGTGGGTACCGGTCCTGTACCCGGGACTTGAAATCCGCACCCGTCAGAAATGGAATCGATACCGGGTGCATTCTGGATCCGGGGAACAAAAGCACTCTGTATAGGCCACTACGCCAAGGCGCAGGACAATTTTAAATCAGTAAATAAGCAAAATAAATAAACACAGAGACTCCCATAAATAATCGGACAACGCAGAGTACTAAGTTTTGAAAGTGAAAATCAGCATTTGATGTGCTATTTTATTGAAATTGATGATAATCGACAGTTACATGTTTCGTTCTTATAAAAAAATAAATGTACTTTCACATGAAAATTATATAATGCGTGCCTTGTTAAGAATTAAAAAGAAATATGACATTTTTGGCTCTCAAAAGTAATCGGACATAACAGTGTGATACAAAATATGGCTTAGTACTTTGTCACTCTCCTCTTCTTTTCACTACATCTCGCATGCTGTGAACCAGGTTTCTCAGGTAGACTGTAGAAAGTTTTCTCCATTCCTCTTGCAACCTCACCTTCAAGAGCTGCTTGGAGGTGATGGGGTCTTCCACGCGGCCTTCTTCATTTTATCCCATACTGCTTCTATTGGATTAAGATCCGGGACTGAAGGGGTGGATGCAGTACATGAGGACAGTTGTAAAGTAACCATAGCTGCACAATGTGGGACGTATGCTTCGGATCTTATCCTGAATAAATGAGAAGCTGTCCAAAGTACCCTTCATTTCTGCATTTTGTTTTAAACTTTGCTGTAATAGTCTAAGATAGACTTCCTTTTCTGGTTGTGTCTATGAACACCAGTTTCCCACTCCCGAAGAGGAAATATAGCATCATACCATGACACTCCCTCCACCGTGTTTGACTGTGCTTTGTAAATTTCTCTCTTCCAGCTCCGTGTTTGTTTTCCTCCACACAACCACTCTGCCATCAGAACCAGCAAGGTTGTATTTGGTTTCGTCACAAAAAATAACTTAGTCCCACCAATCGGCTGTCTTTTTAACAATCTTTGAAATATTGTATACGCTTTCTTTTATTCTTGCTGGAAATGTATGGGCTTTTTCTGGCTACGCGACCATTAAAATCCTGTTTTCGCATGGCCCTTCTGACCGTTTCAGGACTGTCAGTCCCAGCTCTTCCTGAACCACAGCACAAATAATAATCGGGGCACTTACACGCGGATTCCATTTTACCTTCCGCATAATATAAGTCTTCTGCCTATAAGAAGTTTTGGTCGCCCTGGCTTTGCTTGAGATTAAATTCTATCTTCATACTTGTACCGGTGAATTATGTCACTAACTGTACTTTTGCTAATATTCACAATCTCTGCTATATCCCGGTATGTATTGTTCTTTTAATAGTGATAGATCACTAACTGTCTCTGTTCAAAGGTACTCTGATTATCTCTGGGCCCTATACTATGCTCTTGCCTTCTTCTTGGTCCACAGTTGACGTACGACAACGTCTACGATGTTGTTTTGTGTACTGACAGACTTCACCTACTCGTTTGTACTGCATTTCATTTGTGCTATCCGATTCTTTTTGTGTCGTAAACTCATGATGTAAACAAGATTGAATGGGGAAGCTGTTAGTTTAACCACATTTTCAATCTCTAAAATAGATATTGACAGCATATGATTTTTGCTTAACACAAGGAGTACCTTGAGATTGATACACATAATCCATCTTGCTTTATAGAGCACTCCATAGTGAAATGCAAAGTCTGTCCGATTATTTATGAGAGTCAGTGTACATGCATGAACTTATAAATGCCAAGTGCTCCTCTACTATCTTTCTATAAACCCTTAAACAGAAGGTATACTGGTTGGAACCAAACACATTGATGCTTAAAAGGATGCATTAATACTTCTTTACTTTCCTTCATTTTTTATAATTATTATTGTTGGTTGTTACAATAGTACATAAATAGTTTAATATCTACAATTTCTAAGTAACCTATCAGGTCCTAAGCTTAACTATTCCGAAACATGTACATAACCTATCCATTCTAAGCATATATCTGATTTTTGCATATATCCGAGAACAAATAAAAACCAAATGCTTCATCTCGTTCTCTGAAACAAAATGCTGCGGTTGGTTGAAAGGGAACCCAAATCATAATAATTTTTTGCTGGGCGAAAGCAAATATTGGTTATACGTGGCAACTGAACTGGTCTGCCACTAAACTCATGCCCCCACATCCGATATTGCGTTATATATTGCTTGTTGACTGCTACAAAATATGTGCTGAATGAAAAACATGGCATATATGTTCTCGTATACCATATTTATATCGCTCTTGATTATTTACGGTTGGGAACTAAACTTTTACTTTTGCTGATTTATGAGAAAAATGTTCGGCCATTTTTGCACATTGTTTTCCATTATTACGAATTACTCACTACATATAATTGCTTGATTTCTGAATAATAATCGACTGATCAATGATTTTCTTCTTTTCGAAACAATCGATTATCAGGCTTGGAACACCGCAAAAATAATTACATTATATTCATGTAATCGTCGCTTTCAACTTTCTCTTACTTTTCGATAGCTTCTGCAAGCTGTTTTTAGCAAAACTTATTTTTCAAACTACTTCACGTTCATTTAAATAAATTCCTTGTGGAGATAATTTCATTATATAGTTCCTTGAGTAATAAATTTGAGGGCTGTTCAATAAAGAATAATCATAAATTTTTACGGTCATAATTTTTCGCACTAAAATTCAATCTTTACTGTATGAATCATCATTGAAACTAATTTCATTAAAAAGACTAATTTCCAGCACATTGTCCCAACAAAAGGGAGCCGTTGCTATATTTAGCAGCTGAATCCTTCATTCTAATTCTGAGTCTTGCAATGGAGATATTGCTTGGGTAGTTTCGGATCAGAAAGGTTAATTACCTCAAGTACGGAAAGAAATAGACTGCGATTGTGCTCACATTCAGTCTATTGCTAGTGAACGTTGATATCTGCAATGTGATCCCGATGCTATAGAACAGACACCTAGCCGAAACTGTTTTGCTCATAGCTGCAAGAATTCCGTAATGTTGGAATGGCCATTCTATAATAATTCGTAGCTTATCAACTTCTACTGCTGTGAGTCGACCTCCATTGATCATCAGAAAGTTTTAATATTTCATGGATTAGTATTTTTACCTAAATATGGTTCAGTCTCTTCTTACGTGTCCCACACAATCAAGCATTTCTATTATTACTGAGCTACCATAGGACTTAATTGCCATAACATTGCTGAAACCTTTAGATTCTCAATTCCCAAGGCATTGCACATAAATATATTAAATACCACAACATTTGTTTAAGCTTGAAAACGTACTTTTTTAGAGAAATGACAATTTTGGGGTTGTGAACGATATGACTCATATGTTTAAGTATTTGAAAATTTATTCACAATTACATACACAACATACAATTATTATGCATTAAACTATTCATGAAACTGCCTTGTTAATTTGAGATAGTACACAATTATACAACTTTATGTAACTGCCTCGCTAGGCTAAAGATGTATATATCGAAGAGGAAGTAAACTATATTCGATTTGTGATTGTAAGGTCGTTAATACGAGGTTCTTTAGAGATCCGCTGACACCCCTTTCTCCCTTAATGCACGGAAGGAGGAAGCAATATGTAGCATACCTGCTACTGGCCTGTTTTAAGTTTGCTTGGTCACAGCTGGTCAATAAGTTCACAGAACTGCTTATTGCTCCGACACAGAGTACAAGGCGTGATGGCCCCTTCAAGGTGTCAGCACAACCCAACAAAATTAAATTATATTATGAAGTACCTCGGAAAAAAGAAATGCCATATGGCTAAGGATAACATATCCGTATCACATATACGATATTACGATGAATCTAACGATAAAGGTCAAAGAGACATCATCATTAATATTTACTGTTACACTTTTAGTTGTAAATTCAGCTATTGCTGAAAAATATATGTCCATCTATAAAGTAATTTAAGCTGCATCACCATAGCGGCTATAACAGAGCAATATTTCACAAATAACTTTAAAATTACACAGAAAGCTTCACTATAATCTTATTTAGTATCTCCAATTCTTAAAGTCGAAAGTTATGGTTTCACAAGGGAATAAACATTGTCACTTTACGTTCACTGGTGCTTCAGATAGAAGGAGGGAATAGTATCTAGCCGAGCGAGAGCCCCTATCGAGTAAATCTATTTAGTGAATATGAATCCCTTTTCCACTCCAGACACCATGCGTCATTAAGCTCAGGCTTGTATGGTACACATACTAAGGGATATGCTTCTGCGGTAACCTGCAACTCAATTTCAGGAGGCCCGAAGTTCGACTCCCCTCAACCTGGATTTTTTGTTTTGGCTGATCGGTAGGCAAAAACACCAAAATTTCCTCTCCATCACTTTTCGTTAATTCTTTCTGATCATTCAGGTTCATCGTTCTGGTTTCGTGGCGTATGCTTGCTCAAAGGAAAGGGTACTCCTGGAGCGATGCTTGATCGATGGGTCATTCATCGTCTTGTCTAGGCAGATCCAGCAATGCCAGATATAGCGATCTTCAAGTCTGGAACATCCACTGTGAGGACTTTCGACAACGTGTCCGTGACAGGAATGAAGATGTTGTTTTTTCAAACATTATTTATGTATCAATATAGTTCCTTTTAGCTTTACACGCTCTTTCTTTCCCGCCTTGGTAGCGTGGTGGTAGCGTGTCTGCCTCACGTTCAAGAGGTCCCGAGTTCAAATCTCGGTCAGGGTGAGTTACCTGGATAAGGCTTTTCCGGGGTTTTCCCTTATCCTGAAAGACGAATGTTGGGTAACTCTAAGCTCTATGGACCCTGGGCTCATCTGAGCATCATTTCACCCATTCCATTCATCGTCCGATATGACTTAACGTTGGAGGACGTAAATTACAAAAAAAAAAAAAAAAAAAAACGCTCTTTCACCCTACCTAACATGTTAGCCCTCCCCGATATAGTACTAAATTGTCAAGCTCTGTAACAGAGATCTATGTTCCGACGATCGCCACTTTTTATCTTAATTTTGTACTTGCGAAACTTTTCTTCAGTAAGAAACGACACAGGTCAGGTCGAAGCAAATTGAGGGCTGAGGCAACAATTTAAAATGCAATTCATGCAATTTGGCGGCAATAATTCTTTATGAATGTGCTGATATCTGTTCTTCATCAAATTGACCCGTGCCCTCTTCGATTTTCTCCTTCCTTCAACGATTGGGGGGTATCGTATCACGGATTATTTTCAATGATTTCCTTGGTAACCACATTTGTCAGACTTCCTGGTCGATGTTCCAATATTTTATTATTGTCACAGAAGAAGAAATGTTCCCATAATCAACACTTACTTTGGTTTTACCACCCAGTAAGCTCTCCCATTCAAAAACAGAAAAGCTAGTAACTAACTATACTGCAATTGTTCATTTTAGCGAAACATATTCAACGACTAACTGAAAGTGCTTCTCAAATACAAACTAAACTATTAATTAGTTTCAAATTTGTTTTGTTGACAGATGACAGTATATGATAGTACGAGTAGCATCAACTTGCCTCAGCAAGTGACATGTTTGATACATGGGTACCTACTTATTGAACTGCTTTCATATCCTCTTATAGTTCCTAATGCCATCTCTTCCTCCAGGAAGGTGGTCGATTTGTGCAGCTTAAGGACCCAACAGGAATTGGTTAAAACAGGATAATTAGACCATAACTTGGTGCTGAATTGAAATTTGTGATAATCTTTGTAAAGGTTGTGTCAGCTAAATTAATTCCTGAACTTACAAATGTGAAGACAGCTGGTGTCTGAAATATTCCCCTTGACAGTTTTGATAATCTCCCAGCACGAGCCTGAAGATATTGCGAATAGTATTAGTATGAAGTTTTATAAAGTAATGAGTGTGTCTGCGTTCGTTTGTGCATCTGAAATATGGACATTAACCCAAGCGGGTAAACAAAAGATATAATCGCTGAACTGAGGTTCATAAGATCAAAAAAACGTGTGCACCCTTAGGCAAAATCTCTAAAGATAAGACAAGAACTATAAATAGTTTCTGTAGAAGAAAAAATTACACATTACAGAAATGAATGAACACAATGCATTAAACGAATGTTACCAGAGAGAATCCCAAGTAAAGCAACGGAAAGAGACATACGGGATGGTCAAGAAAACGATGGTCAGACACAGTTTGAAGCCGGAACAAGCATTTATGCCTAATTCTTGAAGTGCAGAAGAAAAATAAGAAGTATTATTGTAAAGAAGATAGGGATTTTGCGTTGCTTCGCCGTAAACTTCACGGAAAAGACGAAAGTTTCCCATAAATCCCTTGAGTTTCACGTCAAATTTAATGGTCACACGTTTTCTTTGTTGCTGATCTTCGTCATTTATGCCAGTCACTTTTAGTACGCTTCCTTCGTCACTGCTGGATGAAAGCCCAATGTTGGAATTTTAGCGGAAAAATGAGTTTTGAGAACTGCTCAACCAAAGTAATGAAAAAAGCATCTGTGTAAAAAAAAAAAAAAAAAAAAAAAAAAAAAAAAAAAAAAAAAAACGAAAAGTAGGCTAATTACCAATCTAGACATCTACTTTCAGAATCTTCCAAGCATACGACACGAGGGATTTCAGGAAAGCCTTCTCTTTCCAAACCATTCTTTACATAAAACATTTTTCAAAAGTCTTTATTTTCTCAAAAGTATCCGTAACAGTTTCGATTAATGTAACAAAAGTTTAAGATCTTTTGATAACAAATAAAGATATGTATATGTTAAAAATACTAGGAATAGCCTATAAGACCTCATCATTCTGAATGACCTTTGCATAACTAGTAAACCATAAAATATGGACAAAATCTTACTATACAAAAATTGTAAATTCAGGTAATTTATATAAATAATATTTTGTTAACCATTTTCAGACGTTGCTTTTTAAACCGCTTTTACTTTTCTCTCATATGAAATCATTATTCTTTCTAGCTTTCCTTTTTAGCTATTCGTTCCTTTGACTATGCAAATAGATTGGAATTACTAAGAGTCATTATATAGTTGAATATTTAACTATCTCTTAAGCCAGGATTTAGAGGTTTCATAACCTATTTAGAGACACATAATCGATAGTTAACGATAGCTCTTTATCCAGTTGTGCCTACAAGGAAATGTCTACCGAGACAAGTTCTGTAAATCTTTATCTATATTTTCATGAAGTAGATAGAATAGGCGTTTGTAGGAATAGAAAGAATTAGTAAAGAGTATTCTGTGAATGCAACTCTTCTTTACAGTTTTAATCACACCAAATGTATCCAGTTTCTGAACGCATTTCCAAGAAACCAATATATGCAGCGGAGGCAAAATGTGAAATCTAAGCGAGACTCAATTTCAGTTTTTGTGTCCTCATAACTTAAATAAGTCTTTCATATAATGTGTCCTCAATCTTTCTTGTTTTATTGATCCACTTCTTGAACTTGCGTTCAGATAATAAGTGCTACCTCTATCGGGATTAGCGATGTTTTACAATCTTCTACCATATTGCTGCCTTAGATAAAAAAATATTGACAGGTATTCCCCATTTATTTGGAAGATAATCGGTGGTATAGTTAAGTAAACCTAGGCTCACGTAAAAGGTTAAGGTATGAATGAATGTCAGTATACTAAATCAAGAGACCTAAAGACTAATTGCCTAACATTTTTCCCCAGAATTCTTCTTTGTTTACAACTAACTTTGCACCCGTTATATATCTGGCTACTACCTTTTCATAGCTATACATATTTTTATATTTATCTTTCTCTTTTTGTTCTTCTTGTTCTTCTTCGTAGATTTAGCGCACTGGCCTGTTTCCACCCAAGCTAGCTACAAAATAGCAACGGCATAAGGCGGGGTTATGCGTGGTTTAACGCTGATTAGCCAATAGGGTGTATGCGACGTTGTATAGTTCAACATGCGGACCGGCTTGCTTTGCTGAACTCTACAGTTAATTTCTTTGCGCGCTCAAAAGACACCAACTACTGAATTATTTTGTTTTTCTCATGACGCAGAGCTATTTTTTTCTTAGGGTAACTGTCCAAACCCCATGTTTATAGGACACCTGATTTCGGAGATATGGGGAGATAAGACGCCTGACTAGAAAGACAGGAATCATTAACCGCCAGTGTAGAAATCACACGTGCTTTGCCGCGGTTGCATTTTTTACCTTTCATTCAGTATTGTGGTGATCTTTTAAGAGTGAAGAGTTGCTTTTCAAAGCCGGTATATATGTTGCTTAGCAAGCCTCGTACTAGTGTGCCTAGTACTGACTGCGATATTTTACATAAGCAGACTAAAAATAGTGTTTTTCATGTGTATTCCTTTCTGAAACAGTTTTCAATTAAATACACTTTCGAAACTAAATATTTTAACAAGCTTGTCAAGTGAGTGTTCATTCGGTGACGTACATTGTTAAATAAGGCAAACAGTTCACCAAATTAGAAGTTCGCATATTTAGGTCTCCTTGGAAACATGGAGCAGCTAAAAACGTGCTACCAAATCAGACGATTTTCAAAAAGTGTGTTTTACGTAGAACAATTTATGACTTATAAAACATGGGTGAATATCCAATTGCCAAACAGCTGCCCAATTTAATGAGGGAGAAAATAGAATATACAGGTCTGTAGCTTCTAAAACTGTATATTGTAAAAACTCTTGGCTTAAATATAGGAGAACCAATGATGGTCAGAAATTTCAGCTTGAAAGAACAGATATTGTTGCTGCAAGATTAAAATTTCTGCGCACAATGCAAAACATTAGCAGTACAACTGATTCATTGCCTAAAAATGCTTCGTAAATATACATTCGTATCTTCCGTATTTATTAACTATTTTAATGAAACAAATGTTGGTAAAGTCCATTATAGGCAATATATACAATTACGACATCATTACGACATCGTTGAAATATCACTATTTTGTTTCACTTTAGCAAACTCCATTCTGCCGTCGAACACGTGTAATTTGTGTCATTTTGCTTTGTGTGCATATGAACAATGACTTCGCAAGTGAATTGTTTTCTGGTTCACAGTTTTAAGGTTCAGATTACATATGTTTTCACACACATGCTGGAATATTAAGCGAACTTCACTGTCAGCGTCTGTATGTACATCTCTGATCACTTGGTACGCGGGTTCGGCGGACAAACACATCTTCCATCTCTGTCGCCCGCTCGCTATGGATCTGGGAACTTCAAGAAAGTACACTAACTGTATTGGCTGTTCCCATGTTCATTCTTATTTTGTCGCTACTGTAAAAATATTTAGACTGGCCATCTTGTTTTTATGCAAAACTGATTGCAGCTAAATGCATTGTTACATTTGTTCAGCTTGTTATTTGCATCACAGTTTACGGATTTTAAAAACTGAATAGCTATCGACATGCATATACCTTTCTGCTTTTTAAAAGGAGTGTAAAATGATTTAGGAGATTAATCTAGAGAATTCTCTCCTTAAATCTTTGTAACTGTAATTTCGTACATCCCCAACTCTTATTAATAACAGATGAGAAATATTTTGATATGCCGTGAATATCGGCAGAATGTCTGACTTTCTGTAATTCCTCCTGAAATGTGCCAAGTTCTGAGGTGCTGCTTAACATCCATCGATCAGAATGTTGGATAAATGACATTTTTATTATATTGAGACATCCTAGTGACTTACAGGAGTTGGAGAGTTGGAGTTGGAGAAATTAATGCGATACTGGCATGTTGGACATGTAACTCAGTGGTTAAGAGCAACCGGACGTGACCTGGATATCCGTGGTTCAAATCCAGATATAGCATTGAATTTTTTAGTCTGGCTCTACCTATTGATACATATTGATTTAAATTAATTGCTACATTTTCATATCTTTTGCCCACCTCGGTAGCGTGGTGGTAACGTATCTGCCTCACCTTAAAGAGGTCTCGAGTTCGAATCTCGGTCAGGGTGAGTCAACTGGATAAGGTGATTTCCAGGGTTTGCCCTTATTCTGAAAGACGAACATTGGGTAACTCTAAGCTCTATAGACCCTGGCTTATTTGAGCATCATTTCACCTTTTCCATTCATCGTCCGATTTTACTTAACGTTGGAAGATGTAAATTAATAAAAGAAACGATTTTATATCTTCTCTTGGATTCAGCGTGTGTGGGAGGAACTTAATAAATTCTCGTCCTCCGGATCACGGGAGGTATCTGAGTCCCTGGACCCCAGTGGATGTGTAAGCTCGAGAGGGGCAAGGTGGTGCAGTGGGGATCCTGCCCTCTCCTGCTATTTCTCCTCAGGCCCGGCATCCTTGATATCCCCTCCGCTTATGCCAGATCATCAGCGGCATAAGCACAAAAGGTTTCATTGGTGAAGCTGCTAAGCTCGCCCCCCCCCCCCGCCGCCCTCCCCCCGAGATGTCGCAATCTTTGTGTCATCATCTGCTATAATGTTATAATGCGATTGAAAAGTGTTAACTAATGGTAATAATAAAGGTCTAACACAAATTGGTCTAATTCATTAAACCACAATTATAATATTCCTTAAGCTTAACAGCTGATTACTCCACGTGGAGTGAACATGTATCTGTAATTTGTGATTCCTGTGAATTCTATTGGCTGAAATGCTGTGTTCATTGGTGCTTAGCACAGGGCCTGGAAGCGCGGCAGATCATCTTTCACTCTTACAAGAATAACCGGTGCGTTATCTGAGAGGTACCTATTAACAAAGATAAATCCATTGTAACCGTTCCAGGAGTGTGACTTTACCACTTGGTGAAACGAGGTAAGCGGAAGGTCATGGATAACGTTAAAGAAGAGGATGGCGACAAGTTAATCCTTATTTTGATAAACTGATTCATTAAATTACTGTTATATTGTATCACACAAATCAATAGTAGCTATTAATATGTTAAAGTATTGCACAATGTTATGTATTTACATTGTTATATTTCTCTATAATATTTAATTGGATTTAATACGATTTGAAAAGACACTAGTATTTGCATTTAGGCAACTATTAATACTGCAATTAGAAATAAAGGAAGGTAATATTATATATGGCTCAAATAAATCTTTAGGTGTTTCAGTTTCACAGAAAATTAGACAATACTATCAATGTTCTATGTAACTAAACCAAATATCTACTAGCTGTTAGTGTATTATGTTTAATTCAGTTCATATTTGCCATTATAGAATCCGAAGCTTAATGCCAACACCTGCCAGTTCTTGCATGTGTAAATATGAACCTTTAATGGAAAGAAAACAGGTTATGCATACGTTGTAGTGCTTCTAATGTTCCTAAACGGATGCGGTTGACACACGTGTTAACAATGAACGTCACCTAATTGGCGCACTTCCTTCACCTGAGGAGGCAGGAAGCCTCATAACGACCAACGCAACAGAAGTGGTATTCGGTTTCGGACATTGCTCACTGCCCAGCACTGAATAGCACAAAGGACAGGGCTGCTGCGGAAACCTGATTTATACCGACGTATTTGTAATTACCACAATCCGCAGATCCGTTTACTTTAATTAGGTGGTTCTTCTTTCGTGGACTCTCTCTCTCTCTCTCTCTCTCTCTCTCTCTCTCTCTCTCTCTCTCTCTCTCTCTCTCTCTCTCTCTCTCTCTCTCTCTCTCTCTCTCTCTCTCTCTCTTACTCTCAATCTCCATCAATACCACAATGCATGTGCTGATTTGTCCTCAAAACCAACAAATCCAGGATTCCAAAACCTGCATTTATTACTCATTTCTTAGTTTGCAGAAGCATAAATCCAATTTTATTAAAATAAGACTTGAAGCTTTCCTGGCGACGAACACGCTCACTTTCTTCTCGGGCAGCCAGCCAGGTGAAAAGATGATTAGATATCAACGTTTCGGGAGTGTACATCTCTCCCATCATCAGGATATTTATAAAATGTTATAACCTCAAATGAAATACTGGCTATAACACAACTATAAACAAAGACAAAACATTGTCAAAATTCGCATTACTAAACAAAAGACTGTTTTCAGTAAATTAAATGCCAGGTCAGGAGATGGCGTGAGTATAGAAAATTGTGTCAAAGAATCGTAACTACTTAACTTGATTATCAAGCTGAATTGATCTTTGCTTCATAATTCGACGGATTTCCATTTTAAGGCCGGTTTCCAAGAGGGGCTGAACTGAAATCCAGCATCACGATTAAGCGTGCTCCTTTCAGAGGAAATCACCAAAGCCTCCTTAATTCTCCGCTCCCAGCAACTGTTGCATTTTGCCAAGATGGTAATCTCCCGAAAATTGCCTCTATGGTCGTTATCAAAGCAATGCTCTGCCAGCATTGTATATTTTATTGTATATTTTTAATTACAAAACGGGTTGGCCCCACGATCACGTAGAGATCTCGCAATCGAAAGTTTCTGGGTTCGATTCGCGTATTCAGTGCAATCTAATCTTAGATTCCACCAGGAATCGGCTGAGTGGTGTATAGTTTTACATCTACAATGATTCCTTTTGCCTGGTGAAACGATCGATACAGGTAATAAGAACATGTGTGAACAAATTACCAGAAACGTTGTATAGGGTGTTCATTTTTATTCGTTATTTCCCGCCCTTCAATTGAGCAAGAATGTTGTCAAAGTTGACTGGTGATGCTATCTTGAAATCATAGTGCCATCTACGGAGAGGAAGCGGTAACTTTTGCGGAGCAATAAACAAATTACAGCGCTCTGAGTGTGCGCTGGTAACTAATACAGCCAGCTTCACATGGATATGAACCCTATAGCACCGCGTCTTCATGATTGAATGCTACTTTTGTACCGGCATTAAAGTTGGTGCGACATATAAATATTATTTAAAAGCTTTGTACATATTGTAACACTAATTTATTTTTCATTCCTAGAACATTTTCTGCTAATTTCATGGTTTGTAATGAAGATACATTGTGAGTAAACTGTGGCTGATGGAACAGAATTGAGATCAGGTTGAAATATTTATAATTTATGTGACAGGTTTACAGTATGCATATATGTCTACTATAACAGGAAAACAGATTTTCATTGTGAAATAAGTGTTCATTGACTTATGATTTCGTATATTCTTCATGGTATAACTTTATGGCTGCATAATTCTTTGCAGTGCATTGCATTGCAGCAAGCTTTTAAAAACCGTTGTCGTATCTACGTACTAGGTGAAATTACGAACCTTTATATTACGCGGGCAGACCTACTTCTCTAATAGTATATTTACCTGCCGGTAGAGGGAGGTCTCAAAGCTGCTTTCAGCACATCAGATACGATCGCAAGCCACTAGGGGAGTCGCGTATAAACTCGCTCCAACAGCGATGCTATTGATGACGTCCAATTTTGCGCGGTAATATCACAGATAAAAATGAACACCGTGTATATGGCTAGAAAGGATAAACAACACAATGTTAGAAGCAACAATATTATACGCAATAGGGATATGGGGATTGTAGAAAAGGATGGAAAATATTTGAATGCAATAAAGGGAATTTTTCGAATAGAACCCTGATATTATCAGGATGTCCATTAAATGGAACTGCATAAACAGAAGTAAAGAGAGTGGAAGCAAAAGGTAAAATGGTAGAAAGGGCAGTTCAATATTAGTTTGCGATAAAACTATAATTGTAAACCGATTTGCTAACACAATCAGGATGCAAAGAATAAAATAGGGGGGGGGGGGAGAAACTTGGATGCATAAGTTAGACAACAATGGAGGAAATAGGATTGGGAAACATGTGTAGAAAAAATAATAAAAGTTGAGGTTTCTGAACAGTATTTGGAACAAGGGTTGACGATATTAAAAAGTAAGAAATTTTAAACAGCTGCAAGGGAAAAATATCATTGCCGGATTATACGAGTGGATGTTTAAATTGGAATTGTGAAAAACAAAGAACATCAAATTATGCAACTAGGAGTTCAAAATGGGGCACACATGACCAAGTGCAAGTGTAATGAATTTAAGTGGCCCATCAGTAAGAAGAATAGAGGGTGATTAAATGTAGTATATTATACATACTATCTCATTTTTTAAAGAAAAACAACTATTTGAAACGTGTGCTGACAAGCCATTAACAAACTTTCAAAGTATGGACCATTAGATCCTATGGTCTTGAGCCACATTTCAGCGAGGTTTATTATTCTTCCACGATGTACTAATCTCTGGTTTTAAAGCGAAGAATCCGGTGACATCCACTAACACCGCTTCAGTGCTGTCAAAATTTGTTCCACGTTGAAAACGGACCATGGATCGATAAAAATCATAATCTGATGATGCCAGATCACGCTGTATGCTGTGTGTGGTTGCAGTTCAATTCCTCCGAATTCCTGAATTTTTTACATGGTTGTTTGTGCAGTATGGGATGTTGAATTGCCCTGTTGTAATATAACTCTTCTTCGATTAACTAATTCTGGGAATCTTCGTCTCAAAATTTTATGAACTCGTTTCAGTTGTTGAGAATAAAGATCCGCATCAATTTCTCATCCGTTTGTAATAACCTCCCAGTAAACCGCAATTTCAAAATTCCACTTTAGGACCAACCTGATGTTCTTCAACGATGACTTTTCTAGGTTGGCGGGGATCAAGCCACTGTTTCGGGATACCAAGATTTCGGAAATATCAGTTTTCTATCACAAGTGACAATTCTCATGACGAATTTGTCATCCATGACTGATAAGCTGACGATAGATTCCCACCCATTGTTCAGCCTGTTGAGTTATCAGTTCATGAGGTACATATCTACAGCTTCTCTAAGATTTTCCATGTGTTTTTATGTGAGGATGCATGGTACCTTTTGATGCACCAAGTTTTTATGAAGGTCTACGGGTACATTTTTTACAGATTTTCTCGCAACAGTTACTGGGAGTGGAGAATTAAGGAGGCTTTGGCAATTTCCTCTGAAAGGAGCACGCTTAATATTGATGCTGGATTTCAGTTCAGCTCCTCTTGGAAACTTGCCTTAAAATGGAAATCCGTCGAATTAAGAAGCAAAGACAAATTCAGCTTGATAATCAAGTTAAGTAGTTACGTTTATTTGACACAATTTTCTATACTCACGCCATCTCCTGACCTGGCATTTAATTTACTGAAAACAGTCTTTTATTCAATCATGCGAATTTTGATAGTGTTTTGTCTTTGTTTATAGTTGTCTTATACCCAGTATTTAATTTTGTGGTTATAACATTTTATAAATATCCTGAAGATGGGAGAGATACACACTCCCGAAACATCGATATCTAATCGTCTTTTCACCTCGCTGGCTGCCAGAGGAGAAAGTGAGAGTTTATATTTCATGTTAATCGAGATAAACTTTTGCGGTACTACATTGCTACAAGTTTCCTCATAGCTTTAAGGGTGTAAGAAAATACATTAGAATTTAAGAAATAGTCAGCTCTTTTAAGGGTGTCTTATTCACTCATGGTGATTCATGAGTTGCAATACGTTCTACTTGCTTGACGGAAGGAGAGAGCTGTAGTAACAGATGCAGCAGGAGAGAGAGAGAGAGAGAGAGAGAGAGAGAGAGAGAGAGAGAGAGAGAGAGAGAGAGAGAGAGAGAGAGAGAGAGAGAGAAGAGAAAAACAGCGATTTTCCAAAACAAAGAATAACTCGGAAATATTAACTACATGGAAATGTTATTTAACGTATACCCTGTGTTTCTTAACAGGTTTCATACTTTTTATGCAATAAGACTACCTAGAACTTATTCGTTATGTAAAAATCATTTAGAATAACGAATATTTCTGTACCTACGCTCAGAGAATTTATAATAAACACTGCATTTAACATGAAAGCAATATTTTAATAATAGCGCTATTTTAATCAAAGCGCTGGGGAAGTTCCGAGAAACTAAAAAGTTTTGTTACATATTCTAGGTAAACGGAAGGGCCATAGTGGAGGGGGACCGCGAATGTACAACATCACCCCACCATTTTTCGGAGGGGGACGCAGTCCCCTTATTAATAATATCATTTATATTTTTTAATTCACTGCCTTTCTTAATTTAACAATCAAAATACTGCAAAAATAAAAAATATATACATTCAAAATGCATTCAAATAAAGTTTATGATTATTAACGGTCCTCCAGTATATATGTGGAACCCAGAGGATTACATAAGAGAATGGATAAAAAGTCGTACGCATGCTCAGGACAACCAAAGCAGGAAGGCAAATCTACAAGTGCAGAATTCTGTTCTGTTCTCCAGCATCTGGAAAATTTTGTAGGTGTTCATCCCCCACCTTTTTTGTTAGGAATACGGCCCTGGTAAAGGGTACTTTGAGGTGAGGATAATTTGTTTAAAATCTTTAAGCTACATTTTTATTTGATGCTGAACATAGCAATTCTTTGGTTTAGCACACATACACATAGAATGTTTGTTTTGAAAAAATGCTTTTATATTTTTAGTTTATTTATTTTTGCTTATGGTACCTCAAAATTTTCAAGTATGTTTGTTAAGAGATTATAGAGAAAATGGCAAAAATTAACCGAAAACAGAGTATATATTTTGACATGGTATATATTGTGTTTCAGTAAGGTTTTGTCTATTTGCAAAGAATTCTCAGTTAAAGTCACATACACAAAATATACTCTAATAGTAGGGACATCCTAGAATTTTGCGGAAAATTCAAATATAGGTACATTGTGTTTCTGTTGTCAATATGACAAAGCTATTTTAATCGCAATACTTATATAGGAAAAATAAAAAATAAGCAATATTTTCCATTTACAGTGCTGTCAATCTTCATGATAATTGTCTGATAATTGTCTGACTGATTCACAGAGCACCACTTCACTTATTGTATATGGGTTGTATATAAGGTAAGCAAGTGGTTTATTTGGTTTCATGATAGTCTATTGTACACGATGTTATTAATTATTTATCAAAATTTAACAATTAACAAAATATATTATTACAGTTATATTACACAATACATTTTCCTTCATTTGCTACAATTTGAGATAGCTTCGTTAGTATAAGAAATAGCCCGTTTTAAAGGAAGCATTTTAGCACTCAGACCCTCAATGTATCATTGCTTCATTGGTTTCTTTACTTTAAAGGAGTCTTTGGTTTAAGGAAGGGAACAAGCCCATCTTCTGTGTTTTGCTGGCATCCGGCTGAAGGAATGTTCACACATGAAGAATGACAGCAGTGTGAAAAGGAAACAAAGGTGAGATTTGTTTGGGTAAACAGTACCATATTTGCATACCGTCCTAAACTTTGGTGATAATTAGCAGGGTTATTTTGTTGCTGGAAATCCCTAGAGTTAAAAGCGCTCTGGATGAGTCATTAGCATACATTTCCTGAAAAAAGGCAGTTCGTATACGAAAAGAGAAACAGAAGGGAAGCGTAGAATGAGAGAGCTACATTCTTCACAGTGTTACAAAGAGAACGTTAAGAGTTTTGTAATTGAAATGGCTTGGGTACATACCATGGCTTACGTAAGTATTCACTGGAAAACCTAACACATGCACGCTACAGTGTCGTTTTCCTTGTACCATTAAATATTTAGTTAGGAACTCAACTCGACTTTATTGTAATTGTGCGAAACTTTTGTTAATTATTATTGAGGACATGCCTTTTATGCTCTGATAATCCCTATAATAGGAGAGGCATTTGATAAGTCTGGTAAAAAGCCAAGAATAATTTTTTTTCTTGAAAATCTCACCTCATTTCTCCATCGATGTCTATAAACTTGGTGCAGCGATATTGTAGCTTCTTCACCTCGTCGGAAAAATAGATTCCGTCAAGATCTGCAAAATATTGCTTAACGGTGACTATCACTTCTTCATTTAATGAACATTTCTTACCACCAAACCAAATTTTCAAGTTTGGGAACAGAAAGACGACACACAGGGCTAAGCCTGGAAATTAAGGTGGATGAGGAACCAATTCAAAGCCCAACTCATGCACTTTCGCCGTTGCGATGGTGAAAGATCACCTTTTTGCGTTTCAATCTTGGTCTATTTTCACTCAACTCATGTTGCAAGCGATCCAGCAATGAAGCATAATAGGCTCCAGTTATGGTCTTGTTTTTTTCCAAATAGTCTATGAGGATAATTCCTTTAGAATCCCCCCCCCCCTGAAACAGTAGCCTTCATCTTATCAGCTGACAAAATGCTTCTTGCCTTCTTTGGTGCACTTTCACCAGCCTTTGTCCATTGTTTTGACTGGTGTTTTGACTCTGGTATGTAATGATATACCCAAGTTCCATCCACGGTCACAAATCGGAGCAGAAAGTCTTTCGGGTTGTGATTAAACATCGCTAGACACTCCCTAGAAGTGTTTTTCAGGATGAGCTTTTGGTCGCCTTTGAGCGTTCGCGGTACCCATTTTGCACACGGCTTTTTCGTTGCCAATTTTTCACGTAGGATATTGTGTACTCACTCAGTTGAGATGCCTACAGCCTCAGAGATCTCACGAATTTTATTGCATAGCCAGACCGTGGAATTTTTTTTCAATTGTGTCTTGAGTGGTGACCTCAAATGGGCAACCAGAGCGCTTCTACAACCGACGCTTCAGTGCTTCTACGACCATGTTTAAATTCATTGATCAAAGAAAATGGTCCTCATTGTTGGTAGAGATTCCACATGAACTTTATTCAATTCAGTTTTGACTTATGTGGCAGTCCAGCCCTTCAAATGAAAATGTTTAATAACAGCACTAAACTCTTTTCCATTTCCAATCACAGCTATCACACTACTTCAGACGGCTGCCAACAATGAAGTGTACATTGTAGCACATTAAAATTTTCTGTACAATATTTTGAATAGTCAAGCTTACCATTCAAAAATTTGCAACAAAAACATTTACATCCCTTCACGGAAATATACTAGACTTATCCAACGACCTATGTATGTATGAATTTGAATATTTCGTAATGTGCATATAAATGTTCTCATATAAAGCTTATTAGGACATATAATTGACAAAAATTAAAGCTTTAAGGGAATTGTATGTAATTTCTACGTGGATAAACTTATAAAAATTATGTAGTTCGTCAAATAGCAACTTAAATATTGAAGAATTAAGAAATATTCCTGTAGCCCATCTAACTTTTACTTTTGAGATGAAAGAAAGGGTAAATAAATTATTTCGCCATGTGTAAGAGCTCAGTTGGATTCCCCAGTTTCTCTTGCATAAAGATTGGTATTAAACAGGAATATTTTTAAATCAGACTTGTTAAAATTATACTTCCTCCGCTTAATTTGGTAGGTTACTTTTTAATGTTACGTATAAGTTTAACCATACATTTGAGCTTAATCCCGAAAACTCCAACAGGTATCTACATAGTGAGACAATGACTATGATCAGAAAGAGCGCGAATTGCCTTGAGTTACGTGAACTATTCATTGGTTATCAATGAGCTCTCGCCAGTGTTACCAAGGTTTCAAGGCTGACTTCAACATATTACATCATTATATGCAAATAATGTACAGCTATGGAAGAAAGAATTACTTCCCAAAATTTAGTTATCACCTTATACACTAAATTATTGTACTTTACAACAGCAGGGTTAGTTGCATTAAAATCCAGTCTCTAATTATAATAATTGAGTCCTTTTTTACGCTGAATGTTTTCTCACTATTGCTTTTGCGTCCATTGGATACAGGTAAAACCCTACGTGAGACTTGGACTTCAATTTAGGCTTTCACGGCCAGCGTCAATCCAGTAATATCTAGCAGTTTCCGGGATTACTGGCCGTGGTCTAGTCGGAAAAACTGAAGTTCCTGACAGGTTTACACAGATTTACAATCAAACATATAAAATTACACATTAATTAGGAAAAACAATTTACATTAAATACAGATTACCAAGAACAAGACAAGAACATACTCATAGATGAATAACAATATTTTTGAAGAAGAATTATCATTACTTTTATATCACTGTGTTGATTATGGGTTACAACTGAATAGAGAATAGTTTACATGTATTTATATTAATTTCCAAATTTCAATATCCTTTAGATAAGTAAAAAGTTTGCAGCGTAGTTTGAAGCTGTTTAGCAGTGTGGAGATGTCCTGTGGGATTCCATGTTGTTTTCTGTTTCTTTCGTATTTATTGCATTCTATGAGATGGTGGTCTTTATGACATACGTTACACGTAGGCTGCGGCTGTCATGAGAGGAGATATGAATGAGTGAAGCTGGAGTGAACAATTCTTAGACGGGTGAGGATTACTTGTTCCTTTCTAGTGAGCGACCTGGTTGGGTAGAAAGCGGTGGATCCTTTTCGTACTTAATGTAATTTTCCTGGATATTGTTGATTCCATTCATATTTCCATTTTTGTACTATATTTCGGAGACATAATTTATAACATCTGAGTATGGAATTTCAACGTTCCTTTGTTGGCGTAGTGATGTGGCATCTTTAGCAGCTTCGTCCGCCCTTTCATTCTGTTATTCCTTGTTGGGAAGGAATCCAAATGAAAACCACATCTTTACCAGCGTCGGTGATGTTACTGATTAGTATCTGTGTGTCCTGTACTAATAAGTTGTCTGTAGTGTAGTTCTTCATTCTCTGCAAGGTACTCAATGAGTTCAGAACATTTATTGCATAGCAGTTGTGGTGAGCTGTCAGTATGTAAGTGCTTGATAAATGGCGTATAGTTCAGATCTGTAGGTGGAATAATAGTCAGGTAGCTGGTGTTGTACAATTTTATCAGGAGTTACTATTGCACATCCTGTACCATGATCCGTTTTTGATCCATCAGTGGAAATAAACTGATAATTGGGGAAATAGTTGCATATTTCATAACATAATGTTTGGTAAACATTTGCAGCAGTGTTCCATTTCTAGTGAAATGTTATGTCGGTATATATCTTGGGAGGTTTGAGTTTCCGGTGTGGTTCTTCACAGAAGTCTCTGGTCATCATGGTAGAGATCTTTATGCTGTTAGTATTTAAATAGTTAGCTAGTCGTTGATGAAAAGTTAACAAGTGGTGGTTTTTCATTATTATTTTTCTTATATGGCAGGTCTTGTTGCTTTCTAGAGTGGGGAAAAAATGAATGGAAAAGCTTGAATGGGATTTTGCTGCTATTTTGATTTGAAGGCATTGATAAGATATGAATCTGTGTTATACTTCAGATTTATAGAAAGCTGGACTATAATTAGTATAGATACGTAGTATTTGCGGAAGAAAAAATTATTCCACATATTCATCAAATATATTTATCAAATATATTCATCCACATATTCATTGTAAAGCAATATTATCACGTGGATGGATTAGTAAACTGAATTGTTTGCAATATATTGTTTAAGTATGGGATGAGTAAACGGTGTGGAACAATGCTAGTAACTTTGTTATAGTTTTGTGAAATTATATTTTTTAGAAAAGCTGTAAGACATCAACATGTTTTCACATTACTATAATTGTCAATTGGGCGTGACCCATTTTAATGGCAACATTTTTTTTTGTCCTCAGGTCTCGGAACGTACAGGTTCAAGCTTTTCTGAACTGTAATTTAAATGTATTAGAACGTATTACAGCACATTAAATGTAATCTAAGAAAACGCATTCATAACGAAATTAGTGTAGCTTTGTTGTAGCACATTATGTATTCACTTCAAAAAGTGCTCAAAATGGCTCTATTTACTGCCAACCATACCAAAGTCTATCTTTGAAATTAGTTGATATTTTCATCAACACTGTTCACCTGATCAGCTGCATTTTTTGCCCAATTCTTGTGTCCTTCTCGTGTCACCATATCCGATCCGATCATTACTATTTCATTTTTTTTTTTTTTTGCCTTCGGTAAAATCCCATATGGCCATCGAGGGAAAAATAGAGTATGGGGGGAGACTAGATCTGTAGATCACTTTCTTGAAGAAATTGCAGAAGAGCTTCGTATACAGGTTTGTGGCAGAACTGTAATATGGTGTTGACGCTAGCGGGAAAAGGAACAGACTGTTGAAGTAGGCGGCGGAGGAAGGAAGAACGGTGGGCTTGGTAGCGAGAGCAACTGTACAGGAGATGATTGAGGTCAGCGGTTTCGCCTGGGTCATCAGGACATACAGGGGAATCGATGAGACGTAGTCGTGTAGATGCGCAGGGTAACATCCATGTGCAGGTCGCATTCTAATGATGGAGGTGAGATGTTGACGTGCAATCCTGAAACTGGAGAACCAAGGGGTCGTGGACGGATACGTCTGAACGGTGGCGTAGTGTTTGCCTTTGATGGACTGAGAACGAATCCAGGCATCATTTCAGCGGCAATAGGCGTCATGCCGAAGGACCGGTAAGAAATCCGTGTAGGGCAGTTGGATGCCTTCAAAGGTGCTTTGGGTGAGTCCCTCTTTTGCCAGGCGATCGGCGACTTCATTGTATCGAATTTCGACATGCCCTCTGATCCAAAGGAAGTGAATTTGCTTTCCGGCTACGGTAGCGTTGTTCACCAACGTCAGGATCTCGTAACGATAACATTGCATATCTCTGGAGGAGATATGAGAGTCTCTGCAGAGCACTCTGCGCATCGGTTAAGACCAGCAGTTAGGGGAAGACCCGAGAAATCCCATATTGCAAAGCGTCACGAATGGCCAGAAACTCCGCAGTGTAGTTGGAGGCTTCCATAGGTAGGCGGTATCGAGCCAAGGCATTAGTAGAAAGACAGACGTATGCATAACCTACTCCATCAGCAGGTTTAGAACCGTCGGTGTAGATCATGGTGAAAGCTGGCCATGTGACCTGCAAGAAATGAGAGAGGGCGACGTTCACGTCAGGACTCCGGATGATGTATTCAGGAAGACAATGCACCGAAATATTCAGGAAGTGTAACTCAAATGGATATTGAAACCCCGGAAGAGAGGGACTTTTCAAAATCAAGGGAAAAGCGTGGTATAGATCTCGAAAACCCAGTAAGAGTAAGGGCAATCGTCGCACAGCAGGAAAATCCGCGTCGAGATAATTTGCAATGAAGTAACCATTGTTGTCGTTATTATCTTAGCTTTTTGTCTGCATTTGTTCAATCCAAAGCCACATATTGAAGTAGCCTACTGTATTATTTTATTCAAAACCTACTCAGTTTGAAGTAATGGTGCATTTTCCTCTGCTCAGTACACATGCAGTAAGGTCCTAATAAATTTAAGTTGTGGTTTGAAAGGGTATTGGTTTGTACTTTCTGAGCCTTAAGGACTGAAGGAGCGAAGAAAAAGAAATGTTGCCACATGCTCCTATTTATTTCTGAATTTATGCAACGTGCTAAGCGGCACATGAAACTTATGCCTTTCTTGATGCCGTCTAATTGATAATTTGCACAGCAGTTTATAGAGAAGGGGTAGACAACTCAGGGCATAAGTGTTGGGACAGAATGGGTCAGAAATCATCACAATGTAGGTCCATTCCAAAAACATCATATCCAGCAACAGAGGGCTGGGCGAGTTTACAAACTTTTATTTATTAGCGTAAGTAGTATAGAATTGAGAGAATCAGCACAGTGTAGATAAGATGTTGAACTCTCCTCTGTGTTAATATATGAGTGATGTAGAATGCTCATTGATTTAGAACTCTCCTATATGAAAATCGAGTTGTAAAAGAAGGGGAGTGTTGGCGTAGAGCCGTTCTCCCCTGTGCAGTGAGATGTTTTTGAGGGTTGGGATGATGATGATGATGATGATGATTGTGTGTGTGTGTGTGTGATGTGTAATGTGTGATGGGTGGGATGGGTAACGGGGGGGGGGGGTTCCGGGGATGTTTGAATTAAATGTGAATTCTTTTCGATGTGTGTGTGCTTGAACTCTCATGTATGAATATCGAAGTCTAGGGTTCGATATTGTGATGGGGCGGGGTGGGTAACGGGGGTTCCGGGGATGTTTGAATTAAATGTATTGATAGTAATTCTTCGATGACTGTGCTTGAACTCTCATGTATGAATATCGAGTCTAGGGTTTGATATCTATTACGTTCAGTGCTTCGATGTCTGTGCTTGAACTCTCATGTATGAATATCGAGTGTAGGGTTTGATATCTATTACGTTTAGTGTATGATATATGATGTAGTATCGTTATTCTTTAGATAAAAGAATATCGAGAGAATGATTAGGTATGTTTACTGGGAGAGATTTATGAAAATAAATGTAATAAGACATTCTGGTAAGGGGTGTTCCCTATGCAGAATCTCTCCTTGAGCTATTGTATCCAAGAGCGATGTAAAGGTTAAGAAAAGGTTAAATTCCATTCCCACATCGAGGTACGAGAAAATATAAATCTATTCCACATTGATGAAGTATAAGAATGGAAATGTAAATCTATGTGAGAGGGTCGCATGACAAAGAAATGTCCCCTCTAAGCATGATAAAAGTGGTACATAGCAAGTGTATATAAAATAAAAGCACTACCCATCTCTTTAAGAATGATAAAAAAAAATTGAGAGAAAAGTATAAGAATGCAAATGTAAATCTGTTTGAAAGGGTTTTCATGATAAAGGAACGCTCCCTCTAAGCACGATAACCTAAAAAGAATATTCCCTCTAAGCATGATAAAAGTGGAACATAACATCGAAAATAAAATAAAAGCACTAACCATCTATTTAAAAATGATTAAGATAACGAGAGAAAAGTATCTCATCTTTAAGTATATATGAGTAATACAAAACTGATCAATCAATACGATAATATATATACGCAACTAGGGATCTATAGTGTAGATATCCTAACTATTCATGGCAAGATATCACCCTCCATATAAAAAAATTGTCTAGAAAATCTCCCCTCAGTATTACGAATACTCCACTGAACGTCATCCCTTTTGGTATGTGGGTCAGAGAAAAAAAGAGTTAATCTCTCCAGACTGGTGACAGGGGTGATCAAAACATTCCTATTGCTGTAGCGAAGTCTAATTTTGTCAAATAACGTTAGGAAAAAAAAAGAATATATTTTAAAATTAAACGAATGAATCTATATATTTGTATGAATGATGAAACAATACTATGAATGTGTTAGTATACCAAATGTAAAAAAATCAAATGTTCAGAAAAATATATTTTGTACAAGTATGTGTGTGTAAAGAAATGTGTAATTATATCCCCCCCTCCAAGATGTAGGGAACGAATCACAGTTAGTGTGCGCACGCAACATGGTGTTTGGGAAGGAGAGATACGGTTGGAGGGGGTGTAAAAAATGATGAATCTATATAAAGTTTAAACTATGATAATAAAGTTACTAGTATTACCTTCTAACTTATAACGTAGTCACAACTACTTTAAACATATAGCGTAATATGTAGACAGTAACACCTCTCCCGGACGGAGGGGGGGGGCGGAGCAACTGTTAATAAATACCGCGGCACGGATGAGTGAGGAGGCAGTCGATTCTCTGGAAATATGGATCCTACAGGTAAGATAGAAAAGTTGTATATTGTAATTCATTTTTTATCTCTGTTTACGAAGAATGTTGAAGTAATACTGATTCGTGTGTGCTTATATGTATGTTTCAGATCATGAGATGCTACAGCTAAATCAACTAGCTGAAGTTGGAACACATCTTCCCACAAAGAAACTACGTGAATTAGATCAGTCCGTTCAACACATCATTCGATCCGTCAAAACCGTGAAGACCAGATATGGTGAACGGGTCGTCGTCGAAACATCAGATTTCGAAGTCTTCCTCCCGGAGAGATTCAAACATATGACCGCAGCGCAGAAAGATCTACTAAATCGTGGTGACTGCATACTCCAATACCATGGCGAGGAAACACTAGAAAGTGGTTTCAAACGACATAAATTGTCTTTTTTAAGCAGCCCGTAATGTCGTCAAAAGGTGAGTACAATTATTGAATAAAATTTCATAAAAAAAAGTGATAATGTAGTTACTTGCATGTAAATGTGAAATCGTACATGTTGTATTAGAACTTAAAGTGTTAATTATCGCACGTCATGTAGTATTAGTAATTGAATGTAGTTACTTGCATGTACGTACATGTTGTATTAGAACTTAAAGTGTTAATTATCGCACGTCATGTAGTATTAGTAATTGAGAGTGAACGTTGTAGGGTTAATTTTCATGTGTAATAATTACGTACATGTGAATATCGTAGTTCAGTTACGTTATTTCACATGCATGTTAGTTACGTTTGTTTGTTACACGTAAAAGTAACGTTGTAGGTGAAAAAAGAACGTTAATTTATATGTGTAAAACGTACATGTGAATATCGTAGTTCAGTTACGGTATTTTACATCTATATGGTTTACGTTGTGTGTTTTTATCATTTATGTAAGGGAGAGAGCATTACGTAAAACAGTTACATACTATCTGAATATTGTAGTTACGTGATGATAGCAATAATTGTAAAATACATAATCATTATGTAACTATTTTCATATGTAAAAGTTACATGCATGTTACGTTCTACGTAAAGTATAGAGTTTACGTAAAATTGAGATTCATACATGTAAAAGTTATTAACATGTATGTTATTTCTGTTACCACCTTACATCCATGTAAATCAATGTTCCCGTATGTAAAGTTAATCGAATGTTGTAATTGCTTTTTTCAGAAACGACGACAAGATGCTCCGATACTGCAACTGGACAACCCTCGATTCAGCAAGATGAAACCTGTTCGAACGTGACCCAGCCTGAACGATTACGATGTATTCACAGTGAGTCTGCTTTCAAAAAACGATTAACCACCTACGAAATTCACAACTGTGTTAATATACTTGAGCCCGTTATATTCTTAGCAGAATGCAAACCTTTAATTTTGAATGAAATTGATAAGGGCTTAAACATGTATAAATCAGGTCTTAAGATAGGATCCTGTTTATCCTGTCAATATGTCATAATATCACAAGAGAGCGATAATATTCATACATTTAACTTTAACAGTAAACTTGAGGTGATATTGCAATCTACAGATAAATCTATATGGTATGAAGAGAAGATTGTACAACCTATACTAGATCATATGGATAATTTTGAATCGCGTACCAGTTCAAAAGCTTTATACAGTATTGAGAAGTTAACAATATATGTGACACAATACGATTCATTGAATGCAGGGATGTATACTGAATTACCCGACTTTATAAAATCGAAGAGAGCTGTTATTAACATTCGTAATACTGATAAATATTGCTTTGCATACTGTCTGTTAGCATCCAAATACCCAGTAGAACGTAACAAGAATCGACCCACCTCCTATAAAAGATATGATTTTCGTAACGAATTTAACTTTGAGAATATAACATTCCCCGTATCATTGAAAGATGTAGAAAAATTCGAGAATCAAAATTCAAATATTTCAATAACGATATACGGTGTTGAAAATAAATCGATTATTCTCTTATATCAACCAAGAGAGATAAAATCACATCATGTTAATCTTTTAATGTATAAAAGACATTATTGTCTGATAACAGACTTGTCACGTTTGCTAGGAAAGCAGCTAACTAAACATAATGGGCGAAAATGGTTATGTAACAATTGTAACTTGTATTTCACATCAGAATCACGTTTAAATAGCCATAAAAAGAGGTGTATGATGAATCAAATTATCAGAATGCCCGAGGCTGGTAAAACTGATCTCGTTGAATTTAACGCATATTCGAAATGTCTAAAAGTTCCATTCGTGGTTTATGCAGACATAGAATGTATCTTACGTAAGGTAGATTCGTGTCAAGATGTATCGAGTAAAAGCTGGACACGTAGCATTCATAAACATGAAGCGTATGCAATTGCATTACATTTGGTCTGTAGTTATGATAAAAATTTAACACGTTTCAAATCATTTGAAGGTCCATATGCAATTGAAAATTTTCTTAAAGAATTAACGTTAATTGCAAATCAGGTCATTAATATATATGCTAATAAAATTGAAATAAGTATGAGAGATGTGGATGAGCTAGAATATCAAAATGCAACACGATGTCACATATGCAAACGTGAATTTCTTAACTCGTGTATAAAGGTTCGTGATCATTGTCATTTGACTGGAAGTTACGTTGGCCCAGCTCATAAGCACTGCAATTTAAATAGGAAAATGCCAGGATTCATACCAATATTCTTTCATTGCTTGTCAAAATACGATGCTCATTTCATAGTAAAGAAACTAGGTTACGATACGGAACCTATCAACTGTATTGCACAAACTTCTGAAAATTACTTATCCTTTAGCAAAAGATATACAAATTCGAATGGAATGAGTATATATCTAAGATTTCTGGATAGCTATCGTTTTTTGGATTCAAAACTTAGTAACCTTTCGGATATGTTAGAAGCAGATGATTTTCATTATACCAATAATATGTACACGAATCCTTTGCATAGACAACTGATGAAACGCAAAGGTGTCTTCCCGTACACGTATGTGGATTCTATAGAAAAATTATACGAGAATAGTCTACCATCCAAACATCAGTTTGATCATGTAAGCGATGAGGATTATAGTCATGCTAGAACGGTATGGAATGAATTCAATGTTAAAAATCTGGGTGAATATTTAAATATATATCTTAAGTGCGATACATTAATACTAACGGACGTGTTTGAACGCTTCCGTGAATTAAGTATCGGTTTGTACGGACTCGACCCGTGTCAGTATTACACACTTCCCGGGTTAGCCTATGATGCAATGTTAAGAACGACTGGTGTACAGATTTCATTATTAACAGATAAGACTATGCTAGATTTCTTCGAAAAAGGAATACGAGGTGGAATTTGCACTGTGTCCAAACGGTATGCAAAGGCGAATAACAGATACATGACTAGCTATGATAACACTCAACCAACTAATTATTTAATGTACGTTGACTGCAATTCTCTATATAGTTATACAATGGAAAATAATAGCTTACCATACACTGATATAAGGTGGCTAACTGATGCTGAAATTAAATCAATAGATTTTATGTCTATTACAAGTGATTCTGACGTGGGATATGTGTTGGAAGTAGACTTTAAATATCCACAGGAAATTAATCATTTCTCCACACTAGCCGTATATAGGCTAAGATATTTGATGGATAGAGTCAACATGAAAAATCCAATGCCATGGCCGGGATTTGAACCACGGATCTACTGGTTTCCGTCCAGTCGCTCTTAACCTTTGAGCTACCATGGCCAACGTGCCTTCCTGACATTGAATTCTCCAGTTGACTCGTATATTTCCCCGGTAGACCACTAGGGGCTCTCGCATCCGAGATACACCGTTCGTGGCGACTTACTATTGTAAGTACTTAAGTCCCAGGCTTCATCATTTAACTCTTATTATTTTAGTTAATTGATGGAAATTAATCATTTCTCCACACTAGCCGTATATAGGCTAAGATATTTGATGGATAGAGTCAACATGAAAAATCCAATGCCATGGCCGGGATTTGAACCACGGATCTACTGGTTTCCGTCCAGTCGCTCTTAACCTTTGAGCTACCATGGCCAACGTGCCTTCCTGACATTGAATTCTCCAGTTGACTCGTATATTTCCCCGGTAGACCACTAGGGGCTCTCGCATCCGAGATACACCGTTCGTGGCGACTTACTATTGTAAGTACTTAAGTCCCAGGCTTCATCATTTAACTCTTATTATTTTAGTTAATTGATGGAAATTAAAATTTTCATACGGCTAGTGTGGAGAAATGATTAATTTCCATCAATTAACTAAAATAATAAGAGTTAAATGATGAAGCCTGGGACTTAAGTACTTACAATAGTAAGTCGCCACGAACGGTGTATCTCGGATGCGAGAGCCCCTAGTGGTCTACCGGGGAAATATACGAGTCAACTGGAGAATTCAATGTCAGGAAGGCACGTTGGCCATGGTAGCTCAAAGGTTAAGAGCGACTGGACGGAAACCAGTAGATCCGTGGTTCAAATCCCGGCCATGGCATTGGATTTTTCATGTTGACTCTATCCATCAAATATCTTAGCCTATATACGGCTAGTGTGGAGAAATGATTAATTTCCATCAATTAACTAAAATAATAAGAGTTAAATGATGAAGCCTGGGACTTAAGTACTTACAATAGTAAGTCGCCACGAACGGTGTATCTCGGATGCGAGAGCCCCTAGTGGTCTACCGGGGAAATATACGAGTCAACTGGAGAATTCAATGTCAGGAAGGCACGTTGGCCATGGTAGCTCAAAGGTTAAGAGCGACTGGACGGAAACCAGTAGATCCGTGGTTCAAATCCCGGCCATGGCATTGGATTTTTCATGTTGACTCTATCCATCCACAGGAACTTCATGATATACAAAATGATTTGCCATTATGCCCTTTGAACGAAATCGCGCCAGGTGATAAGTATACAAAATTGCTAACAACATTGAATGATAAAAATAAATACGTATTACATTATCTCAATTTTCAACAATGTGTTAAACTTGGTTTGATTCCATCGCGTATACATAGAGTAATAGGTTACAAACAATCTAACTGGATAAATCCTTACATTGAACTCAACGTTCGTAAACGTATTGAAGATAAGACGAAATTTGGTCAAAATCTATGGAAGTTAATGAATAATTGTGTTTATGGAAAATTTATAGAGAATGTAAAACGTTATAATTCATTTCTTTTAGCTACCAGCTGGAAACGAGCGCGTAAATTGTTAGCTCGACAGACATGTATAAGGTACGTGATTTTTGATGAAAATTTAATAGGTATAGAATTGGTCAGAGATGAAATATTGATGAATAAGCCAATATACATAGGACAAGCAATCCTGGATCTATCCAAACATAAAATGTATGATTTTTATTATGAAATTCTGAAGAAAAAATTGAAAGATGTAACTTTAATCTATACGGACACGGATGCTTTTCTCTTTGAATCTAGCTGCGATATATATGAATTTATTAAAACCAATATACATTTATTCGATACATCGAATTATCCAATGGATAATGTGTATGGTATTCCGTTAGCAAATAAGAAAATTTCAGGATTATTCAAGGATGAGCTAGCCGGTAGAGTGATGACTGAATATGTAGGGCTGAAATCGAAATTATATAGTTATCGATATGATACTGAAGTGATTAAAAAATCAAAAGGTGTAACAAAAGATTCGATGAGATTCATAACCTTTGAACAATATCTCTCATGTATTACACATCCTGACACTATACATCGAAGCATGCAGACATGTTTCAGAAGTTATAAACATGATGTTCATACTATTGATTCTAATAAGATAGCTTTAAGTGGTATCGATACAAAACGATACATTCCCAATAATTCATTTTCAACATTAGCATGGGGACATTATGCTATAGAAAATTGTCAAGTGTAAATTTCTTTTTCTTTTCTCAATAAAGCATAGATTCAACTGAGTTAAAAGGTATTACTAGGCCACGATAATAACATATTACTGTATTTCAAAAAATAAAATAATTGAGTTTCAAGTATAATTGTAAAGTGTGTTACAACTGAGTTAAAAGGTATTACTAGGCACATGATAATAACATATTACTGTATTTCAAAAAACGAAATAATTGAGTTTCAAGTATATTTGTAAAGTGTGTTACTAATTACATGATAATAACATATTTACTTCATTTGAAAGATAACGTGTTGCTTTTTTATGTTTATGTTAGGGGTGAAGGAATATTTTTTCCTATTCATGTCGTTTTGAAATGTTAGATAGCAGAAATCAATGAAATGTTAATTCAACTATAATCATCTATGACTTTTTATTAAAATATATTTACTAATTATATCAAAATGTTATTATCATGTCTCCGTTAAGGGGTGAGGGGAGATTTATATATATCAATGTGAACTAGCATGTACAAAGGCTCTTATTTCAGCTATAATCATGTATGATGTTTGTTTAACGTATATTACTAATTACTTCAAATTGTAATTATCATGTTTACGTTAAGGGTAGGTGAATTTATATATACTCAATGTGAACTAGCATGTACGTTATGTTAAAATCTCTACAATTAAATGTTAATTCAACTATAATCATGTATGATTTTTTTTTTAAAGTATAAAAATGTTATTATCATGTTTAAGTTAAGGAGATGTGAATTAGCAGTTACAGAAGATTTTTAAAAAAGTATAAAAATGTTATTATCATGTTTAAGTTAAGGAGATGTGAATTAGCAGTTACAGAAGATGTCAGGAATCAATGTGAACAAAAAAAAAATCAAACACAATATATCATTAAAATTATATTTCTTTATTGAGTTGTGTGTTTTTTTATTTATACAATGTCCACCTCATTAATCCATTCACGGGTAGGAAATCCTAACCATTTCACCAGAATCCTATCACCACGACGTCTGATGATCCTTTCAACTAAATACGTGTCTGGATATTGAGTTTTCTGTAATTCATAACCGTAGAATGCTCCTTCAATCAGTTTACCCTCCAGATCCTCGATGAGATAGGTCAATGGATGTGTCCTTTGCACTGTACGTATCCTAAAGACTTCAACACTCCAATTTGGTAGATAACCTTTCTCCATAACACCTTTATGCTTAGAAATCCTCACGTAGTCACCAACACGATGAAGTCTAGATCTTCGCTTCTCACGCAGACTTCTATCATATTTGTAGACGCTGAGCAGGAGAGAATTATCACGAACTTCTACAGGCTTCATACGAATCGTTCGATGGTAAGTATTATTGTAGGTATGAATAATTCTAGGTAGTATGTTTATCCATTGATATGAGCCTTGAACAATAAATTCCTTATGCAAAATCAGTTTGATCGTTCTTATTAAACGTTCCACTGCAGCAGCCTTAACGTGTGTGAATGTACTGTAATGATTAATATTATTACGATTCATTAGTTCGCGGAAATGTTTATTGTAAAACTCCCTTCCTTTATCAGATTGAAAATTCTTCGGAAACGATTCCATTTCATTCAATATCTCCTCCATAGCAGTCGAAACGTTAATACCACTTTTATCACGTAATGGTCGTGCATAAGCCATCTTGGAATAAAAATTGCATGCAAGAAGAATATACTTATAATTCCTATTGTCTCTTGCATAATTAGACATGTCCATAAGATCTATTTGTACTAAATCGTTCATTCCTTTGCTTATGATCTTACGACGTAAAAATCGTCTTCTAGCTGGTGCATGTAACTCGGTTGCAATGCGACGTTTTATCATGCTATAATTTTTGATGTTTTAAGTTCTGTAATAATTTCTTCTATCTCGGGTGAGTGATTCAAATTACCTGCATCCCTCGACGCAACTAATAATCTTAATCTGTTTATTATTTCATTCGGATCGTTCCAGTAGACGTAATCTAATTTTCTCTGCGGTACATGTTCTTTCCAACGTAAACCAAATCCAGTTCGATTACTAACAAGGTCACGAATGATATGACGATAATTGAACCCTCGATTTGCTCTTAAACGTCCATCTCTTGAATAACCGTGTCTGTAAACTTGAGTATTCTGTAAGATTTGCGAATACACGTCTAAATCATCATCTGTGTACGATGTCTTGCGAGGTAAACGTTTAAATAATAATTCATATAAGCCTGCTGTGGGTTCATACGTTTCTGTTCCTATCTGAACACCATCAGATTTAAACACAACTGTCTTGTTACCCAATTTATACTCATTATCCTCGTAACGTATGCCGTAAGTATTGTCCATGTCACTCGAACTAGCAGTTCGAACCTTGTGTAGATACTTTGACACGAGATCAGATCCGTTAGCATCATCTGTAGTTTCGTCGTCGTTGTTGTCTTGGTGTGCTTTCGCTATTACTTTCAATGGTTCGGTTACAGGTTGAAGAACTTCAGACATGACTCGTTGCGTTTCGAATTTCATTCCTTTGAGAGAACGTAACTTTTCTCTTATTGCCCTACTGTGACGGGCAATGGATTTCTTAAGTCTTATAGCTTCAGCATCCATATCGAAATGAATGTATAATTAATCAGCTACTGCTAATTTATATGAAACTATCAGTTCTATACTTAATATATGACCATCTTTAGCACGTCCGACTGGCGCTGTAAACGATAGAATATCGCCAGTTTCAACTCTTACAGGATATCTTTCAACTAATCTTCCGTTTATTGCAAACAATGTATCATTTACAGCATGCGGATGTACCGATGATACGATGGAACACGAGAGTACACTTCCATTTCCAGGAACTTTATAGTATTCGAGTCCCGATGTTAACGTATACCTTAAAGAGGGACCTCGAAACGGACGTGTTTGCAATGAAATTATGAGTTGTGCTTTCAATTGTTGTAACATAGTGTTTACAACATTTCTCATTCGTGTTTTCATAGTATGAATATCATTATTTATAGTGATTAGTTTATTATCAAGTTCCGTTTGTCGTGCGGTTAGTTCTTTCACTTCTTTTTCTACAGCTGTAGTAATAGTCTCGCTAGCGGAGGTGATTGTTCTAGTTAACTGACTTTGTAATTCATTCTGTTTCCGTGTAATAGTATCGACAATGTTTGTTATAGTCTCAGTTAAACCCGTTTGCAATTCATTATGTTTCTGTATAAAGAAATGATTAACATAACTCATGGTGACTGCATCACTATCATCTATCGGGTCGGCTAAATCCTTCAATCTCTTCATTCGAAATGATAGAGTTTCATTAGAGTCGTGAATTGGAATCCTATCATCTACATATTTTTTATTAGGAACGTCGTGTTCGTGAAGGGGGTCCAACAGCGTTTTCATTCTTATACCATCTATAATGACATTATTTTCGGAATCACGTTTAAATGCATATTTACTTAAGTACTCCATTAAATTGTTGTATTGGATGTCGAGCGATTTTTGTATGTGATCCCTAAGCATAGCTTCAAACTCGCCCATACGCTGATACGAGGTCTGCTCGCTGAAGATCTGCATTCGATTCTCGACGTCAGCCGTATGCGTATCCACATAACGTTTAGTCGATGCATCGTCACCTTCTTCAGGGTCGTGAATATTGCACAACCGCTTTCCCTTGAATCGATAGTTTCCCGATCCATCTCTAGTTATGATATATCGATTGAACACACCCCTAGAGGGTATGATTCGTCGGGATCCGAACCTGTCGATACTCATTGCTTAAGTGATGGATTATTCTATTTATTCATTCTGATAAAGCGACCAAAACCGTGACGGTAGCGTCCCTCGTTCAGTGGATATTCCGGTACTATAACAACAAAGGATCGTTCATCACTCTCCCATATATGTTTACACATATCCTTAAATTCATCATAGGACATATCGGTATTTACATAATCTTCGTATATATGTTTTAAATTGAGATTATCCTGTCTAAAGAATATAATCATATTTGCATTATCTCTAATTAAATGTTTAGGTACTTTAGCATATGATTGTGCTAAATATATAGCATCGACATTACGATGTCTACCCATACTGTAATATGAAGCTATCTTACCCTGTTTTTCATTTATCACATCATCAAATACGAATATCGAATTTTCTCTAGCATCCGACGTTTGAATCACTTTATCACCATCATCGAACGTAAATACACCTATATCGGGTATAGTTTTCAGTAACCTGAGTAAATATCGATATTTAGGTTGTTGCAACGATTTCGAGTATATGTAGAGGTTTTCGAATCTCAGACCATTCTCGTGAATAAGCAGGTTGAGTAAAACGATCGTTTTTCCAGCATTTGAACTGCCAAGTATGAGCGCTCTAACGTTACTCGGAAACAACGTACCGTGTCGTCCTTTGCGAATGTCATCCTCGAAATCTAACACCTGTATGGGTAGCGTACACTTTTGCTTTACTATCTTCATATCGCGACTAATACTTATAAAGCATAAGTTTTGTCTTTTATTTCGTTCGTGATAAGGGCAATCTATGTCTTTACTGGATTTAGCCAATCGTCATAGGAATCGTATACTTATAAAGCGCACGTTTTGCCTTTTTTATTTCATAGTGAGACATGCGCTCTACACGTGCACGCAAAGGTTCGGGAATTCTTAATTCCTGGATTAATTCATTACCATTTGAGGCACATTTACCGGGTTATCGTTTCTGCGGTCCCGGAACGAAACTACATAAACGCTTGCAGAGAGGTGACTTACCGGTGAACGGGTTAGATTCAGCGTGTCTCGATCACGATCGGGCTTACGCAGAGAGTACTGATACAGAATCTCGTCATCTAGCCGATAAGGTGTTGGTAGAGAAAGCTTGGAGACGTGTAAAGTCTGCCGACGCTTCTTTGGGCGAACGACTTGCAGCTCGACTTGTGACTACACTTATGAAGGGTAAATTGGCAGCGGGCGCTGGCATGCGTAAACGTCGCAACAAGAGAGGTGGTTTCTTACCTTTGCTACCACTTTTAGCAGCTCTAGGTGCAGCAGGTGGTCTAGCTGGAGGTGCTGCTCAGATTGCTACGGCTGTCAATAAGAAACGTATGGATGCAAAACAACTTGCGGAATTAACACGTCACAACGAGCGCATGGAATCTTTGGCTCAGGGCAAAGGTCTTCGCCGTAAGAGACGTCGTAAGGGTAGAGGATTATATCTTCGATCAAAAAACTCGGGGCGAGGCCTATATTTATCCCGGAAAAAGCCCTGAGTGCTAACGAGATCGATTCGTATGCACGACGTCTACGCATTCCACATTTTAGAGGTGTCTACATGATCGATAAACTACCTCCACATCCTCGATACTATGAGAGAATAGTAGTGAATCTGGATACATCAAATAACCCTGGTACACATTGGATTGCTGTACGTAAGGATGGTGACGTTGCCTACTACTTTGACAGTTTCGGCGATCTGAGACCTCCGGAAGAGATAGAAACGTACCTTTCGGGTGTCAAGCTCCTATATAATACGACGAGATTTCAAGAATTCGATTCTGTGATTTGCGGTCACTTGTGCCTTCAGTTTCTCCTCGATGAGTTACACGATCACCGTGAGTGGTAGTGATACCAGCTTCTCTACATTTCTAAATCCACCATTACATCTGGATCCTAACGGACATTACGAGATAGCTCTATTGAATTTTGAGACTTTTTACTCAATTCCGAATGTGGACGAGAGTAATAATCTATTCCATTACGTTCGCGATGGAAAAGTCGAACGTATAGTAATTCCACCGGGTACTTATGAATTGGATGATATCGCCAGATTGATCAAGGATGCTCTCGACATCGGTGACGACTTTATTCTACGTGCTAATAATAACACCATGAAATCAGAAATTCAATCTCCCTATATTATCGACTTTAGTCGTGAGAGATCTATTGCTTCACTTCTCGGTTTCACCTCTAAACAGAAGGTACCGGCAAACGTGCTGACCGAGTCTAATGATTTGGTTAACATATTCAAAGTCAGCATCATACGTATCGAGTGTAGTCTTGCAACGGGATCTTTCATCAATGGTAAAAGTGGTCATTCTCTGTATGAATTTTTCCCATCGGTACCTCCAGGTTATCATATTTCGCAGGAACCATCAAGTCCTATATATTTACCAATCATCGATACGAATCTCATTGATCATCTCGACATTAGAGTGGTAGACCAGAACGGCGATAAGTTAGATTTCAGGAACGAAACCATCACTGTACGATTGCACATACGTCGTAATGGGTATAAGTTTTAAGAGACGATGCTATATTAAAAAACATCTCTCGAGATTGATCTCTACTCGATCATCGACCCGCAAGCTAATCACATCGTCTAATCGACAATTTCTCGCTAACTTAGGCTTCAAGGTTCTATGATGGATGTGTTGGACGTGACCGGGATTCCGACCTTTGATGATAAGATCAGTAAGGAGGGAGAACACGTATACCTACCGTACAATACGTCAGCTCTCGATGTGAACGATGAAATTAGAATTCCATGTCAAGCTGAAGATTTGTACACGCTTCCTAGTAGAAGTTATCTCTACATTGAGGGGACTCTCACTAAACCCGACGGCACCGTTGCCACATCGAAATTGAGTATCAATGCTATGGCATTCCTATTCGATGAGATTCGTCTGGATATGAATGGAACGACTATTGATAGAACTAGGAATCCGGGCATTTCATCAACGATGCGTAACTATGCTGCACTGAATGAACTGGAATCGAATCGTTTACTAAATGCTGGATGGATCTATCCTGGAGGTGTGGTAGACATCGTGAATACATCGAGTGGTATCTTCAATGCTATCGTTCCTCTTTCGATGTTGCTGGGTTTCGCCGACGATCACAAGGAGGTCATACTTAATAGCAAGTTTGAACTTATTCTCATTAGATCTAAGGATTCTAATAATTGTATCATTGGAAACGATCCTACAACCATACAACTAACTAGACTCGAATGGAGGATGCCTGTACTTCGACTTTCAGATTCTGAACGAGTTGATAAACTTAAACTCGTCAAATCGGATAAACCTCTACACGTCGCATTTCGAACCTTGGACCTTCACACTCAACCTGCTGTACCTCAAACTAAAGCGTTCACATGGAACATTGCAACCACGACTAAACTTGAAAAACCACGTTTCGTCATAGTCGGTGCACAAGTGGATAGATTGAATCATCTCGCTAAGGATGCTTCTCTATTTGATAATTGTAATATCACCAATCTGAAACTTTATCTCAACAGTGAATCTTACCCCTATCACGATATGAATTTGGATTTCGCCAATTCGAAATTTGCATCTCTGTATGATCAATATTCCAAATTTCAATCATCCTACTATGGAAAGGAGAATTACCCTCTTTTGAAAAGGAACGACTTTCTGAAATATGCACCGCTATTCGTCATCGATTGCTCTCATCAACCTGAGGATACTGTGACGGGGGCAGTGAATGTCAGATTGGAAGTTCAAGCATCGTCAAATTTTCCTGCACAAACTTCATTATTCTGTTTAATTATTCATGATAAATTATTCACTTATAAACCACTAACTCATGTTGTACAATCTATCATATAGGTGTAATAAATAAAACATTACAAATTCAAATTATCTTTTTATTGACTTTAACATACATCTCCAATATCCTCTTCCTTGCACTCCTGCTTTTTGCATCATATGAACATAATGATTTATGAATATCATACAACTGATATAAATTTTTTTCAATATATGGAATTAGTCTTTTAAGTCCATTGAATGCAGTACTATTCAGATTTATACTGCCCACATTTAAACATGTATTCACAAACGTTATTTCTTGCATCTTATTCATGCATAACATTATATTAAATGCATATATTATATTTTCACTGTACGGTGCACATGGATGCTTACCATCTTTCAGATACGTATCCAAAACACACAAATTTGACATTATTACCTCCCAATCCTCTTTTGTAATATACACAAACGTATCGTCATGTGTGTCTTTAATGTAAAGTGATGGGAGTTCATTGTATAATCCTATGTTCACACGAAAGTCAATGCTGATGGAGATGTCGTTATCGTTCATGCACACACTATTTACCATCACTCGCAACTTCCTCCTCTACTTCTTCTGCGAAGGGTGTGAAGGGTTCGAACATCATTATGATGAAACTGTCTTGATCGAACGTCTTCTTGGCTTTGACGATTCTCGGTTTGCAGTTCGTCTTCTTCTTTTTCTTGTCTCCTTTCTTACTGGATCTGCGGACATACACGAACTGTCTCAACATCGTGAATATTTAATACACTTGTTAACGTAAAACTCTTATTATTTTATACTCACTTTTCTATGACTTCCTCCTCGGGTTTCGATGTACCGATATCCTTAAACGGACGATCATTGTACGGACCGCACACATCTTCACCTTGATCCTGTTCGGACTGGCATGCCACATCTTCACTTTGGGCTTTACTGAAATAAACATATTTATCATTAGTTATCTAACACATAACAACACTTTCACGTTAACACACAATTATAATTCTACTTACCCGAGGTACACTTTACAATTCTTTCCGCATTGAGCATAAGATGTGATCGAATCATGATGGGAAGGATTCTTGCAAATCACTTGATGCATCTTTCCATCACACGTTTCATCGTGGTGCTCAACCCAATGCTTTTGCAAATCTTCGAAATTGCGTAGATTCTCCCAGAATCTGGTATCACTTTCAATGATAGGTGTTGTTGTTCCACTCATCGTGACGTTGCGATGTGAAGTGAGAATGCATTCGTTCCCGAGTGAGCAGATGGGTGATGAAACGTGATCATACCTGTCTCCCCCCTCCCCATCCTATCGTCGATTGTACTTAACGGACGGAGGGTTTGTGTGAAGTGAGGACACGTTCGTTCCCGAGCTGGCGGGACAGGGTGAGACCTGTTAATTCGGATTTACTCACATATGCACAAATCTTGAGGAATGACAACACGTCATCACCCTTATACTTCAATGTGGAATAGATTTATATTTTCTCGTACCTCGATGTGGGAATGGAATTTAACCTTTTCTTAACCTTTACATCGCTCTTGGATACAATAGCTCAAGGAGAGATTCTGCATAGGGAACACCCCTTACCAGAATGTCTTATTACATTTATTTTCATAAATCTCTCCCAGTAAACATACCTAATCATTCTCTCGATATTCTTTTATCTAAAGATTAACGATACTACATCATATATCATACACTAAACGTAATAGATATCAAACCCTACACTCGATATTCATACATGAGAGTTCAAGCACAGACATCGAAGCACTGAACGTAATAGATATGAAACCCTAGACTCGATATTCATACATGAGAGTTCAAGCACAGTCATCGAAGAATTACTATCAATACATTTAATTCAAACATCCCCGGAACCCCCGTTACCCACCCCGCCCCATCACAATATCGAACCCTAGACTTCGATATTCATACATGAGAGTTCAAGCATACACACACATCGAAAAGAATTCACATTTAATTCAAACATCCCCGGAACCCCCCCCCCCCCGTTTACCCATCCCACCCATCACACATTACACATCACACACACACACACACAATCATCATCATCATCATCGCAACCCTCAAAAACATCTCACTGCACAGGGGAGAACGGCACTACGCCAACACTCCCCTTCTTTTACAACTCGATTTTCATATAGGAGAGTTCTAAATCAATGAGCATTCTACATCACTCATATATTAACACAGAGGAGAGTTCAACATCTTATCTACACTGTGCTGATTCTCTCAATTCTATACTACTAGCGTACATTCACACACACCTTTAAACACGTTCGTGAAGGAGCAAACCTTTTGCATGTATCAGTTGACACTAACATTGGAACACAAAATGGCAGATCTACAGTTTGGGACCAATTGGATTTAAATCTTCAGCCAACACGCGTTTTTGTTGTACAGCCTTGTTAAAATTACTAAAAATTACGTAGATTATTTTCGCATCTGTCACAAATTACGGCACTTTTTAGCTCATACAGTAATTGTAACGGTAGATGCAATTGTTTTACTTGTGTTAGAATTATCAAAACGGGCTCAAAGCATTGTATAAGGCTGCAAAAGGCGTGTAAAGTTTCGAGGTGGGCCTTAGGTCGGTCCTTATTTTTTCGTGTAGGAACCTTCCCTCGTAACGTAGCGTTGACTAAATGGTACTATAAGGTTACTTCATTACTCTGCCATATCAACTTGGCTTCAAATTCTTCGTAATCCGTTCAAAATTGTTATTAGCCTTTATTATCTCTTGGGGCATAGAACTTGATATTATAATACAAATAACATTTTTATAACATTGTAGACGTTTACAAAATACAATAATAGCCATGTTTTCCACTGGCAGATTATTATAAATGTATAGTTCCTAGTAGACATTTTATTATGGTCGATAATGGGCTTGACCCAATCAACCAAGTTTCAAACCTTTCACAAATGCAAAGTGAAACATAAGATTTAAGCATGAAAGGAAAACTGTTAGATTTAATGTCGTCGACATACCCCTAAAAATGAAAGCCAACTGTGTAACATGGTTTACAATAGCGGATACAGTAAAGATAATAAGAGCTCACAAAGTTGAACATGATCCCTAACTGAACATAAATATAGCCCGTAGTATCTCTTTGAAGGGCAAGGGCCGCTCCAGCGTGACGGTATGGTGAGCTCAGCACAACTTCCATGGTGAGCCCATTCCTGTAGATCTCTAATTATCGGATTATCATTCTTGTGTATTTGACTCACAAGAAAATCAGTAGTAACAATGAATAAATTAGTACTAAAATACAGGCAAAAAGATTTGAAGAAAGAAAACAAAAACCAAACAATGTGACGTCGTTTAGAGCCTAGCCCTTGCATCTACATGCGTATGCCAGCAGCTAATTAACGCACTCGGCCAGCTGTCAAGTATTCTCTATGGAAAGCACAACTTATCACCTTGCTGGTATTATATGCATGATAATCCGTCGTTTAAGGGAATACGGCATCGAAATTGGCTAAAAGTATGGATTTTTTTCTTCTTTCCTTTATCTTTTTTTTTTTTTTTTTTTTTTTTTGCTTTTCAGCAAATAAAATACTTTGAACCTTGTAGTAATCATAATCCAACTAAATTTATGAGTTTCAGGCATTTAAATACCCTCACATGACAATTTAGATGCCCGTGCGCACGTGCATGTCGGCCCTAGGATTCACAGAATTCTGTCATTTGAATTCGATTGAATGTACTAAATTAATACATTTGAAATTAGCAGGCAAAGTTTCTGGTGGAATTTTGTGTGTTGGTATGATGGTTATATCTTACAATATGTGGCATCATGTAAACAAAACACTGGCTACAAGCATTGAAAGCAAATAATAATGTTTATATTTTTGCTATTGTGTGAGTTTCTAACAGTCAGGATTTTCTTGTGTTTCTCGTTAAACTACATACTTTTTATATATAATTGATGAGTTTTAGTGTGTCATTTAACATTTATAGAGGTATTTTATACAAAAAACGTGCATATAACTGTTACATATGTTATAGGTAAAACATTCTTTGAAACAACTAACCTGTTGACTGTGTACATAGTATCATGAATAGGCTAAACGATACAAGCAATTGCAATTCCAGGCTGGCAGGCTGTTTGGAACAGCCCGATGGGTGGTCAAGTCGTGTACCTGCTCTGGAAAGAGCTTTACCACGTAGTGGCGGGATGTGGATGTTGTAGGATGACGGGTGAAAATTAAGTGGGTGTAGAGAAGGGAGATTGCTTGTTGCTCCTCGAAAAATGATGAACCGGGTGCTATAGTCAGCGTGCACCGCTGGTGGATTAGTTAATAAACTTGGAAGAAGATAAGTAGAATTTTGAGATTTCCAGAATAAATACTGGATAGCTGTAATTTAGTTCAGGCTGGAATGGGGATCATGTGGTTTCCGGTAATGACGGCAAGACATGCGGGATAACCGGTATCGTTTTAAGCGACGCTCACGAGGTACATAGTCCCCAAGGGATCTGACTAGGGCGGTCTGATGATGAGGTAAACTCTCGAAGAATTTGGTGGCTCGGTGCCTAATTTCATCCTCCATATAGCGGAGGGATGAAGCCTCGTGAAGTAGTCTCACGGGGAACCTTGTGCATACAGAATAAATAATCCGAAGACATTTATTCTGTGCAGGTTGGAGCAGTACCAGGTTTGAGCCTGCGGCCATACCCCAGACTTCGCACGCTTAGAGCATGACAGGGAGGACCAGAGCCATAAAGCGGCGCAACTTTAGGGAAACAGACGTCGCAGACCTAAGCACAGGGTATAGTGATGCCACGGCACCACACGACCGATGCGCTTGCTCCCGGATGTGTTCCCGAAAAGTTAGGCCCTTGTCTAGCTAGACTCCCAAGTATTTGATTGAATTCTCCCACCTAATCCCTTGCCCAAAGTAGGTGAATGTAAATGATACATGGGAAGAAACAGCTGAACATAACACAACAATGGGAACATGCTTGAGGCCTGATTTGGTGAGAAAACTAATGCCTGTGCACCAAAGGCGGACAC
>CM060947.1:176166104-176168604 GCA_030765055.1 Mantis religiosa | reverse complement strand
CATTTGAACAACTAGCCCGAGATTTCTGCTTTAGTTCTAGCTAGCGATTCTAGCTTGTTTGTGAGATCCTTCTTACAAATTTTAGTAACAAACTGCCCTATCCTATTTCACTAAGCATTTCTCTAGCATAATAGTAAGTTTGTTGCTTATGTTTTTGACAATCATGGCAATTCTCAGTCTTCTTTGTGTATAATATTCTGCAGTATTATAAAGCAAGACGACACGCTGAACAAGTTAAAGCGAAGTTTCTTTACTTTCAATTAAAAGCTTTGCTCTTGCTTTTTCTGCCACATTTAGTGCGGAAAAAGGACAGCAAACGGAGACTGTTTTTCTTAATTATTTGGAGGAAAAATTTTTCCCTAACAAAGCTGAGTTTTATTTCCTCCCTCTCTCTTTTCAACTAGCGTTGTGTTTGTGAACGCTTTACTTAAAAAGTTTTACGGTTTCCGTTATTATTTAGTTTTAACAGAGTATACTTTCCTTTTTTTTATGTAGCGATTCTGTTTCTACAATTGCTGCGTCGCTTCTTCCTTTCCTCCTTTTATCAACGCTTCCGTAGCACGAAAACAAGAGAATAGGAATAAATATATCTCTACAGTGTGTAAAATACTCATAAACGTATGTGAATATGCATTCAAGCAAATTGTAATCTCAAAGAATTCTTAGAGAATTACATATGTTAATTATAATACCTAGCTGCGCCTTGTATTTTGAGGTTGCAAATAAATAATAAAAAAAGATAATGCGTTTGAGAAAAAGCTGTACAGTGTTTGAGTCAGAAGGAAACAGTCCAAAGTATCATACTATAAATGAAAGAATATAGAGTATTATACAATTAAAAATATATTGTTAAAGAAGTTTTATGAGCATTTATTCTCCTCAAAATAAGGTAAATGTTGAAATGCCTGCCTCGGTAGCTAGATGGTAGCGTGTTTGCCTCACGTTCAAGAGGTCCCGAGTTCGAATCTTCGTCAGGGTGAGTTACCTGGATACGCTTTTTTCCGGGGTTTTACCCTATCCTGATGGACGAATGTCGGGTAGACATAGACCACGGACTCCTTTGAGCATCATTTCACCCATTTCTTATGACGTGATTGTTTTGAGTCAAATTTTTGAAACGAGGACACCTCTAAGAGTAAAGCCGTGATCTAATGTACACGTGAAGGAGAAATTGCATATTAAGCACGACATTCAATCCCAGGAGTTCTAGTATGTTAATGTCCGCTCTCATAGCTGGAATGAAAACAATTCTGAAAATTGAAACGCTGAGGTGAGTAACTGCCTTGCGTTTGGGGTAATGGTGATAGAGTTAAGACAATTACTTGTTAATATAAGTTTTACGAACAACATAAATGCACTGTACTGTAGACCCACAACAAGAAGGCAAGCTGGTGGAATGTGTAGCGTGATCACTTTTGCTGTCCCAACGGTGTTTATGCTGGCCTTCTCAGTATGACAAGAATGCTAGATTCGTTTAAAATACGAAAGTGTCACATAACTCACTCTAGCATAAACCTCATACAAATTCTCATACACTTGTTTCCTAACAGAGCAGATAAACAGTTCAAACCTCTCTCCCCTTCATCCGCCTCCTGCCTTTTTAGGGGGTCTACAGCACTGTAGAATACTACTTTCAATATAGCCGGCCTTCGTAGCCATGGTCGTTAGAACGTATGTCTCTAGCATTCCACCGCATAGAGGGTCGCGAGTTCGAGTCCCGCCCTGGGCATGGGTGTTTAGGTGTGTATGTGTATATGTGTGAAACTACAGAAAACAGGCAAATAAACGGAAACAATAAAAAAAACGGTTAAATAAGGAAAAGAAAAGTATATATCTATATACATAGATATATATTTTGAAATTTCAAAAATATATAGGGTCGTGGTGGAAAAATGTGATCTGTAAATTTCGGAGATCGCATGAATAACTTTGTTATAGTGTCCAGAATATCATAAAGTTCATACTAAACAGCCTGCCTCCAACAGGAAGTCGTACATCTCTGAGGTAGAATTAGTATATGTTCAGCGGCTAGACAAGTGAAGTCATAATACATTTTGAAATGAAATCCCACGGTCCGGGCCATCAACTGGTTGACGTGCTACCTGGAGAGTATGAGATGTACGAGAGGCTATAATAACGGAGTAACTCCTGAGAGTCATCCATATGGCATATGAAAGAAGTGCTTCAAGCTGTTTGTTCCGTGCTGCCTACAGGAAGCCTCACCAGGCTATCACTTCCCTACAAGAGCAGAGAGATGTGTCACGGACAACTAAGCGGACAAATCTCTGAAATATATTTTTGAAAAGCCAATTATTACTACATCCTCAACACTGCATAAGGGATTGGCAGCAATGTGTGAGGTTCACATTCGGAAGTCACGAGTCAGAATCCCGGTGAACATCATTCTGACGATGGGATTTTCGTGATTTGGTCGGTTCGGTAGCCCAATTCTGGTTAACTCCGTCTCTGCCGCGTCCTTTTTGTCCAATATTTCCTTTAT
>CM060947.1:176123604-176161104 GCA_030765055.1 Mantis religiosa | reverse complement strand
GTGTGCAACATTAACGTCTTACGTTTTATCAGTATACAATATGATTTTTTGTCATTCTCACGATTAATTAAAATGCCTTTTGCCATATCCTTATATCTTTTAAAACCAATAGTTGCATCAAACATTTCCATAATACAGGATCAGTTACTCGCAAAAAGAGAGGCACTCTACGCTGTAAAGTGACTGGTTCCAATCCAGAAGCAATAATGTTGTGACAGAAAGGCTTCAAGCATACCTTCTCGCAATACAGTGTTTAAGGGGAAGAGAGAAATAAAATGTTAGAAAATGGACACATAAGTCTATGTACTAGAGATATTTTCTTGCTTAGACTTGAATAAAAGTTTTGTACATATTATAACACTAATTTATTTTTCATTCCTAGAACATGCTCTGCTAATTTTATGGTTTTGTAATGGAGTTACATTGTAAGGAAACTGTGGGCGATAGAAACGAATTGAGATCAAATTGAAACATGTCTAATTTATGTGTCAAGTTTACAATATGCCTGTCTGCTATAACAGAAAATCAGATATCCATTGTGAAATAAGTGTTTATTGACTTATTTCATATATTCTTCATGGTATACTTTTATGGCTGCATAATTAGCTTGGCAGTGCACGGCATTGCAGTATATGGTTTTTAAAAAGCAGCTATTGTAACTACGCATCAGACGAAATTACGAACCTGTATATTACGTGAGCAGACCCACCTCTCAAATAGTATGTTTACCTGCCGGTAGAGGGAGGCCTCAAAGCTACTGTCAGCACATCAAATAAATCACAAACAGCTAGAGGAATCGTATGTAAACTCGCTCCATCAGCGATGCTACTGATGACGTCAAATTTTGCACGGTAAAATTACAGATAAAATGAACACCGTGTACACTTGTAATGTATCTGAAATATGACTCTTATGTGTTTCAAATGGGAAGGAGTTTGTCCTTGAGCGCTACTATGTGAGCAACCAATAGGAGTCCTGCGGTGTTGTCATATTGCATTCCCGCTAAGTGGTGCGTGAGGAGCGCTAACCTAATCAATCTGTATGAAATACTATTCGCGCTAAGAGAAAATTCATATTTTGCCAAAACTGGTCCATGTGGAAGGTAGAGAGTAATGTATTTAACATAACCATTGAAACCCCATATTTTAGCTCAAATAGTTTTTCTAATACAAATAAATAAACAAACCAATATTACCTGTATTATAACAATAAATCGCGACGTAAGCACTGTATGAATATCATTATTGGTTGGCATGCATGAGTGTACGTATATTTGTATTGACTCAGAACTGAAACGTAAATGTTTGACATGACGTGATAAAAGAATTACTTTGAATAATCCAATTCGAGCGAGAGGAAACAATAAATTTCCTGCTGCCCTGGCAGAACGTATCTGGTCACATTATATCTTTGTTTATGAATGGTTCGTAATCTCAATTTACTATAGAGAGTTCAAAGTGGTTGGTATGTATGTATGTAGATATACTTTTAATTACTCAGAACTGAAATTTAAACTGCTGACATGACGTGATAAAGGAATTACTGTGAGTAAGACAAGGTGTTAAATTCGAGAAAGAGCAAACGCTTCATTTCCTGTTAGCCTGTGGAATGCTGTATGCTCATGTTTATGAATGAATGCTGGATAAGAAGTGTTTATTTACTTTGGAGAGTTCAGATCATATCATTCCGTTGTTCTTTACACAGCCGTAGAGTAAGAGTTAAATAGTGCAATGGCTTCTTACGGTGAATTTAGTGGCGAGTCAAAAGGGCAGCTATTGCAAAGTCAGGCTCGAAGTATTACTTTTAAGGTGTAAACGTTATTCAAAAAAAATTCGGTAACAGAATCTAAAATGAGTTATTGCAAAGAGTACTTCAGTTTAAAAACACGGAAAAAGTGTATCGGCTGGATCAACTTCCAATTGAAATGGGACACGAGGTTATATGCCTCCCACCTTACCACTGCCAATATATTCCAATTGAGTTAGTGTGGGCTCAAATAAAAGGGGGGGGGGGTTCCAAACAGAAATAATACTTTTAAACTGACGGACGTTGAAAGACTTGTTCACGAAGAAATTAATAACAGGACTGGGAAAACTGCGTAAGGCATGCAGAAAACCTTCAAGGAGACGATTTTGAGAAAGAAATAGCACGTTACCAGATTTTAGAACCTGTAATCATAAATCTGCAACACTGGGACGATGAATATAGTGCCAATGACGAATTATCTCTTAACGGAAGTGATATTAACAGCTATAATGGATAAGCCACTGGCAGTTCCATTGGATTAAAAAAAAACAGGTAATTCATAAACTATAATTATAGTTATAGTATTTAAAAATTAACATAATTTGCGAAAATGCTTTTTCCAATTTTGATTTTGGCCACTGCATCACTGTAAAAGTTTGTAAAATATAATTTGCTTACCCTTACGTCTGCGCCAATGAGACCTGCAAGTTGTATGAGTGTCCGAGAGAGAGTGGGGTAACAAGATGGCAACGCTGAGTGTAATACAGCATCTGATTAGCTGGACTCTAGAATTGTTCCCATTTGAAACACATAATAGATAAATTTATGATTCAGAAAACGTTTCGGTAAAACTTAAGTGTGCCGTGTTTGTTTATTTGTAATTGCATTATATCAAATGAAAAAAAATAATTGTAGATTCAAAGAACTGGCTGCACAAGACGAACAATGCGTACATGTCCGATGGCCTAGTGCTTTCAGCATTAATTTTTACCTGACATTCGGGAGGTTTCGCTTTCAAATCCCATGCACTGGCTAATCAGTTAAAGATATTTTTATAATTTCAAGCAAATATTGAACTGGATACTTCAGTCCAATGTTTTAAAACTTCACAATCCTATGAAATCAATGACACAGATTACCAACATGTACCCATTTCAAAAATACAGCAGATGGTACTAAAAGGAGGCTACACGGTTATTATCAAATTGGCATAAACCGACATGCATGCAGCTGTAAAGTAAAATACGCGCCAAAGCCAGGCTCTAGGGAAAGATATATATAACTTTATACATTTTTTTCTGCAAAGATATACCAAGGAACTATTTTATTTTACTCTATTTAATTATTATCGTAATAATGATATGAACATGATAATGATTCGTATATGGTAATTATTTTAAAATTTTGGTATTACCCATCGTAATTGTTTTTATTACCTGAATAAAGCTGAATTGCCTATACGTACCTAAACACGATGATTCAAAGCTATATTTACTAACTTCAGGCACAGTTTCCTTACATAAAAAATATCTGATTGAAGACATCTTCCATAACCCTTTGCTTCCTCGTTATTAATGAAAGTTTACTTTCTAATTCGTCAACACATAAAACTCATAACAAATCTTTTAAGCATCCTCCTTTTAATTCTAGACAGGCATAGAGTCAACGAATCATGTACGCTCACCACTAACTAAAACTCCAGGATGTTTTCGAATAGTTTTGCAGCGTTCTATGGCACGTCGATAAGTATTTCTTTAACCGGAACATTTACTACATAAACATGTTCCGAAATATCCAAATGATTGAGGCCGGATGATCGTGCAGGCCATGGAAGTGGATAGGTATAGGTATAGGATATCGTATACCCATCCATCTGTAATAGTCAATAGTCAGCAAATCTCAAACAATGCAATTAAAATGTGCTGTAACCCCATCATGCATAATCCACAACTTTTGTCTTATTTCCTGGGACACATCTTCATCTATAGTAAGACAGTAAGACTTATATGTAAAAAGGTCTTGTAAGTCGTGGTGGAAGAACGTAAAAACCTATGAGACAGTCACCTATAATTCCAGCCAACACATTAATCCTAAAATATTGCGTAAGTGTGAATAATAACATGAAAATTGAGAGCTGCTCATACGTGTTCGTTGTGGAAATCTTTAATTCCATTTCATTCTAAGCCCTCTCATATGCAAACATAACTGTTGAACCAAACGATAGACTGGCTATTTTTGCTAGAAATGTCTGGCAAAAGTTCTCCCGCGATGAGTAATCGGCAATCAAAATGGCCCTGCACACATTAAAGAGGATACAAATACAAGAGGTGCTCTTGAAGTAACATCCATGCTGTACTGTGAGATATAGTAGATAGCACAGCCAAATCAACACCCATGGATCGTGTTCAACACAGTAATTTTGGATTCGATGCACGAGCAACTCTTGGTGTTCCTCGATCAAAATCCCTTGGTGCAACGTTTCCTGACTCAGCAACAAGCCAACAAACAGCAGCAAAGGTTGAATGACTCGAAACGCTATCACATACAATCATTTAGCCTCACGTCCATTACCATTTGAGCGGACATTCATAAAATGAATGTCCACCTGCTCAGGAAATGAATAACCTGTCATGGTGTTTAGCAAAACACGTGTAGTTAACTCACAAGTGAATGTACACAGTTGAAACGTTGAAGATTGACACATGTAAACAAGTATACAAGATACACTTCGCCACTAGGTTATAAGTCAAAGTATGAGTGTATAAGTGAGTGTATGACTATAAATGAAGTGAGAATGGACCTGGGAGACCGCTGAACCTAACTTTTATTAATAATGAGCTACCGAGGAATTATGGGACACATATTCATATCACCTTATTTCTTGTTTGGATGTAAGGAATCCACGCCCAAAATGTTAAACGCACTTTTGTACCACTCTGCATGTAAGTCGACTACGATGGCATGCGTAATATTTTCAAGGTTTGATATACGAGAGGAGTAGAGCAAGGCAGAGTGGGATAGCAGAATTGCACAACGAAAACAATACTAATTTGCCTATCTTCACTTTAATTCTCGGAAACAGTATCTCTGCGGATGTGTTCTTTACTTGACAACTCCTTCCGCTAACACATTCATTGTTCCATAAGTGTTTCAATCTTTCCCCCACAAAACACTTTAAAGTGGTTGGTACAAACTAATTAAAATCACTTAATGATGGTCCACATAACTATTTCCCTCTCTAGCAGTCATAAACATCCTGTGGAGGCCTTGGTATGGCATTCCCTACTGATCATTTGTTTTGAAAATGTTGTCTTAAATTTAATATATATTAACACGTCTTTAATGGGCAGAAATATTACAGTCCATTGCTATTACTTTCTTTACTATGTATAATAATTAGGAGAAACATTCTACTCATAAATTCGACATCGTAATAAATGATAGGATTCTCCCCGAGTAAAAAATTAAAATAAGACAATTTAAATTTAAGCTTCTCCCTGTCTGTGTGTGTGTGTGTGTGCGCGCGCGCGCGTGCGCGTGTGTCTCTGCGTGTGTCTGTGGGCGTGTCTCTGCGTGCGAGTATACATGGCAAAGGGAAAAGTTGTACCGGAAAAAATTCGCAACACAGAAATGTGTACCTCAGCTTATGGCACATACACGGCGAGTCCAGTGTACATATGTATAGTCTGCTCAGATATAACCATGTCTTCTGGACAGCAATGTGTCATATATCGCCATATCATATAGACACACGCAGCTTCCATTCGTTCTATTTGTGTTTCGTAACTTACTGTACATCAACTTACTAATATTTCACTCTTCTAATCGACCAGATAAGACCAGATAAGAAACGATCACAGCGCTGGTCACCTGAAAGTCATTACGCCTCAATGCTCTGTCGAGTAATACGCGTGCGCTTATGTACATAAATATCACAACTCAAAAAGGAAAGAACAGTTAAGTATCAAACTTGGTATTTCAAAATTTTCTGAGGCTGAGGATGACTTGCATATTTAGCTGCTAAACAAGCGATAGAGAACATTTTACTTCACAAAACGTAGTTCTCAAAACACTCAAGCCATATATGTATGTATGTACATATACATATTATACATATGTATACATATTAGAGGATTCAATTCAATCAATGATTTCAATCAATGATTTCAAACGAATGATTTAAAATCTTATTTAGTAATTTGTTTAATTGCACTAATTTTAATTATATTTATTATTTATTCAAATTTCTTATATTAGAGTATAACAGTGAAGCTGTCATTGAGATAGTTTTATCTTTGAATATATTTATAAACATTAAAATTTTATTTTTACAATGAAAATGAAAGATGTAAATGGAGTTTAACCACTTGAATAATAAGTTAGCAGCTTTTGTTCGATCAACACATCTTCTTAATTGGAAAATAATTTCAATTTCATAATTAACAGTGATATGCCTCTATTTTGGTTTCAATTAAATTAGTAAATAAGGGTATATTAAATACCTTTCTATCAGGTCGAAACTGATTACAATTTATTTGCTTCTTATTCATTTCAATTAAATTAGTAAATTAGTAAATAAGGATATATTAAATACACACTCTTGTGTGTGTGTGTGTGTGTGTGTGTGTGTGGGGGGGGGGGGTGAACCATTTTCAAGATATGCCTTGATATTTGTTGGAGTTTTCTGAAATAAGGAAACGTCATTCCTCTTTTAACTCTTGCCATGCAAAGAGAACGGAATTTCAAAGTTAGCAAACAAAGGACAGCTTTTCTCTTAAAAGATTTAACTATCACCTAAAGCCTATTATAAGTATATTCCATATTTACGTTGCACATACAAGAAAATAAGCAATAAGATAAAAAGTATCATATATTTTTATTTCGACTAACGAGAAATACTCAGAGAAATAAACGTTTGTAATTGCGAAAGAGTAGATAAAGTTGTCTGAGACATCCATATATGTTTTAACTGATTATAACTTTATCTTCTTTTACGAATTACGTTTTTGTCTCTTCCAATCGCACAACTGTTCCGCCCAGCATTTTCTTGTTCTTCCTACCGATCTTCATATTATATCACTGAATATACACTTTGAAGTTATATTAACCAAGTTTATAAGCACATCATGCCTGAGAAAGCAGGCTAAAAAGCCTGAAAATTTGAGTGATCTTGGTATTCCAAACAGGATTACCACATGGGGCAATATATAACTAGTCTCAATGAAACCCAACCCGTGCATATTAACATTCTCCATTGTTGTGTCAGAAAATTAATTACGCTAGTGCATATATTTCTTTGGCCCGACCATTTGTTATACCGACACTCTACGTGACGCGAACCCACACACACACAGCCTTGTCACCAGTGTGTAGCGGGATATAAAAAGTCCAGCGATATAGCGTTGTTTTACATACTGGTTCCGGATACATGATGTATTCTTATTGCGACGTTCCCGACATTGAAGAGTTATTGAAATATCTGGACATATTCTGCTCGGTTCGGGTCGTTCATCCTTTTGAAGTATTACAGGACACACCAGGGTTTCTAATCAGTTATATATAGACATGCAAACTGAAGCACAGTTAACTGATTTCTGAACCGGGAAATTCTGATTTCTGCACTAGACTTGAGTAAATATTCATTAATTTTCATTTATGTTACTTTCTCAACTATACACTTGCATTAAATACGCATAGTTTTGTATTTCACCTAAAACGTTGATGTTGAACTTTCTCTAGAAATGCTCACTTATAAGCATCCTGAACCGCAAAACAAGCAAGTTTCTCTCTCTCTCTCTCTCTCTCTCTCTCTCTCTCTCTCTCTCTCTCTCTCTCTCTCTCTCTCTCTCTCTCTCTCTCTCTCTCTCTCTCTCTCTCTCTCTCTCTCTCTCTCTCTCTCTCTCTCTCTCTCTCTCTCTCTCTCTCTCTGTGCGTGCGTGCGTGTGCGTGCCTGCATGTGAATAGCATAACTAATAAGTTAAACTAGGTCAATGCCAAACTTGTATTTTAGGTCGAGTATTATCCATATATGCGACACAAAGATCTTCATGAGATAACCAAACCACCACATACATGGAAGATTTAACGAAGTTTTAAAGAAAATTTCGAGTTGTGTCCTTAAAACATGGTAAGTACCACACACACACACACACACACACACACACACACACACACACACACACACACACACACACATACACATACAAATGTGCACACTTTAAAGTCATCTCACTCGGTAGGCGTAACCACGTAAAAGAAAACAAAATTCCTATGCGGCCAATGCTGAGTTACTGACTTCGTAATATCCTGTGAGACCTGAAGTTTCATTGCCCTTCTTAAGAGAATAGTAATCTTCCAGTTACAAACATCGAGCTTTCGACCACTTCCAGCTCCCTACCTAACACTGTTAACGAATGAAATAGCCTTTCTTGCCAAGAGAATTGGCTAAAGTGTTTGAAACACTTTCCTAATTGTAGAGACTTTCAGATTCAAGGAAGTGCATTATATTATCTTGAGAGTTTGAAAAATGTATCACATAGTTCACTTTATATCTACCTGCATCATGAGCATTTAAGAATATAAAGTCACTCACGCTTAGCAAATATATCATTACTGCACACATATGACGAGAAGACAAAGCAGTTTCATATGCGCGTTGCAGATATTAGCAATAGAACACTTAATTCTTAAATTGTTTCTGGTTTTAATTAAAGTTCCTAACCCACACTCAGTATGGTTTGCAAGACTTCTTAATTAATAAAGGCTGGAGAGATGTATGCTCGCATTTGGTACAAGTTTACTGGACACAGAGAATGAATTACGTCAGATGCAGAGCACGACCATCAAATGTGGGAGCTCAAAAACAACGTACCGAGCTAGTGAAGCATTGCCTTGAAGTGTATGCAGACACAAGGTCAAGCTGCAGCATAAAACGACTTTTTTGTTCCCTCTGGCAGTGAGGTGGTTATCATGATCAGACTGTACCTACCTGTAGTTGTTTACATGCGGGACCGATAACAGTACGTCCATGTGTAGTATGCGTAGTATATCAATTGAAAAATGCAAACGTGTCTGGCTTTTAGTACTTAACATAAATGCTTCACAATATAATGTATCAAATATGCACAAAAATCTAATTTACTGTCAGTAATTCAAGGAAAGCAATGTTTGTATACCTTCCTACCATTGCTGGTCGAGTAACATTTATATAACACCTTGTATTTTAAGTGTAAAATGCTTCAATACATAAAGGATAGCATCCTTTAAAATAAGCTTTCTTTTAATGATTCTTAAGTATCTATGGAGCATAATAAAAATGTTGATGGGTTACATTCATGATTATTTTTCCACTCTTTTAGAAGCTACCTTACATAAGCATATTTTTTCTATGAATTATTTTTACATTTTATTAGGCACTTAGATAAGAACAATGCATTAAGCTAAAGCTATAGTCAATTATAAAACCGGATTGGTAGCTATAACTTGCTAATTCTATATTCTTTGCATAACGGCGATAGAAAAAAAATTGAACAGAGCCGTCCCATTTGCAAAAATATGATGATGTTCTTCATTGGTATTTCCATGTATTCTGCAGTGAAATTTCAGCATCTAATATTTAAGAGTTTATAAATAAGTAATTCATCTACTTTCTATAGGTAACTAGAGTAATTGTTAGGAAACTAATTCATAAACTAGCAGTAAAAATTAAACACCTTACTATATGGTCAAAGCGAGTAATTTAACGAGAGAGTACTTTTTTGTATACTGATTGTCAAGAAAGCAGAAGGTCTGAATGACAACACGTCCATAGCTCAATGTCTTTCAGAAACGTTTACAATACCAAAGGAACAAAAATAAATGGCATGCCGTCATAAATTCTCTTCTTTATTTCTTCTATGTTTATCATCATCCTACCCCAAAATGTTAGCTGTCAAATACTTCTAGTTTGTTGTGTTCTCACGTATTTGTCAGTTTTACATTCGCAAGGGAGTTGGCCATCCTGGGAAGGAATAAACACCGCAAATGCAAACGAACCTCAAAGCTGTACGCAGAGAAAGCAAGCAAACGAAAATAAATATTAGCTAATGGCGTGGCTAATGTTAAATTCTTTGCTGTAGTATTTACTTTACAGGAAGTTTACCTTTTTAAACAGCTAAATAGGGTAAGGGTATCCAGTAACGTACATATAATCGTTTTGTGTCATAATGACTTTCAGGTGGATACAATGAATATTAAAAATGATTTTAGTACACATGTTTTGTGTGTACTGTCTGCCCACCCCAAGAAGGCAAGGCAGAGGAATATGCAACGTAATAAATTTATTGTGTTTATGCTTGCTGTCCGGATATGATGAGGATGCTAGGTTCTAGTAAAATACACAGTGCTGTCACATAACCCACCCATGCATAATACTTATCACTGCAGTTACTGAAGCGAACATTAGATCTGGCAGCAAGGGTGACTCATATGTACTCTCATGCATTCATTTCGTAGTAAACAGACCCAATATCCGAGAAGATAAACAGTTCAGGCTCCTTTCCTCTTCATTCCTCTACTGCCGTCTTGTGATGGTCAGAAGGTACTTAATTGTACCAAAATATTCACAGTAAGTACTGACAGGACAGAATTGTCTCACATTTTTCCCAGTTTGAAAACAAGGAACCCTATATACGAGGCATTCAATAAATAAAGATCACATTTTTTTTGACAACGTACCTTTACTCATCCTCATAATTTTGATGGTCCTTCTCAAAATAGTCTCACCTGAATGTGATGCACTTGTCCAAGCGTTTCTGCCAGTCTTCAAATACATGCTGGAAACTATTTTTGAGAGATCCTTCAAAATCGCCTCTGCAGCCTTCACCACTACTTCTGATGATGGATAATGCCTCCCACGAAGGCGTTTCTTCAAGTTAGGGAATATAAAAAGTCACATGGGGCTAAATACGGACTATATGCAGGGTGAAGGATATCTTTTGCAAGATATCAGGCGCAAAAGACGACATTTCCGTGAAGCGTACTGGATGCTGCACCACAATAACATACGGCCACATATTGCCAATGTTGTTGCTGAATATCTTGCAAAAATCGACGTGAAGTACATGCGTCACCCTCCCTATAGTCCGGATTTAGCCCCATGTGACCCTTTTCTATTCCGTAACTTGAAGAAACGCCTTCGTGGGAGGCATTATCCATCATCAGAAGCAGTGGTTTAGTTTGCGGAGGCGATTTTGAAGGATCTCTCAGAAAATGGTTTCCAGCATGTCTTTGAAGACTGGCAGAAACGCTGGAACAAGTGCACCGCATTCAGTGGAGTCTATTTTGAGAAGGTCCTATCAAAATTATAAGGATGAGAATAGGTACGTTGTCAAAAAGAAATTGTGAGCATTCTTTATTGAACAGCCCTCGTATATAGGGACAACCTGAATATAAGGCCACTTAGTTATTTAAATGTATCGTTATATTATTTCTTAAGGCAAGCATCACATTTATAATAAAGGGAATCCCCTTCAAGACTTGGCACAGTTTTCATTGGTCCAACTCTTGGATATACTGCATTGGATTCAGTCTTCATGCGATTTTCGCCACAAATCAGGCAGTCGGTGTTTTCATATTCTTGCGGAGTTTTTTTTCTCTTTGTGCGTGAAATCTCTAAAAATATTGAGATTCAAGGGGTATATGCCACAACAAGAAAATGCTCACTTAAGAGCTCCATTCTGCATACTTTGTTACCAGTTTCTGTTACACTTTTGTTTGATTTCCTGCAGAATTTAATTTCAGTTTCTCTCTTAACGTGCTTTTAGTCATAGGTAGCTACTCATTTGCTTCCCTAATGCCTATTTCCCCCCTCAACCCTATTACTACATCAACCGCTGACTTAAGGTCCTCAGCTGGTCAGTTTCCTCTATTTTCCCCATATTTCACTGAAACAAACGAAATAATATAATTGATAAAAATGCTGAATACACTTTTTCCGACACAGTGTTCCGAATTCTTGTCCGATATTGGGCAAGTTACACATAAATGTGAACGAGTCACCAAAAGTGACAATTTAAACAAGAGCAATGTCTTCATCCATATTTTTACATTAACATACAGTAAATAATTTGCAATGCTTAAAAGCAGTTGAGATGCGGCCAGTACCGCACACCTAAAGTTTTTTTTTTTTTTTTTCAAAATTCAAAGAAAATGCAAAGGAGGACAAGTAGCGTGTTACTATTATCATAAAACTAATAACAAACAGAAACAGCATATTCATGAACGCGAGTCATGTTGACTGTTAAAAATTAAAATAAATATTAGTGATAACTGCGCATCTCAAAAGGTGTTTCCCAGTACCGGACAGAGGTAAATAAATACATATTTCTAAATAAAGCAAAAAGAACTGCATAATAAATCACATGATAATTATTCTTTTCATAATTATTGTATTTTTTAGATAAAAGCAGAACACGATAACATGATAATATATTTTTCAAAAGGTTCTCTAGAGATTATCACAACAAAATAAAAATGTCTTAGAACTAATGAAACATTTTTATAAACACAGTGATCACATCCATAAAAGTCAATGTTCTCTTGTCCTGCACATTCAATATGTCGCCTTGCACGATGATACACACTGAACCCAAGCCTCGTCTGTGATTTCTAAGCAAATGATACACTCTCTTAGAACACTTCAATCGACACTGGTTTTGGCAGCAAAATTTAATTTAATTTTATTCTTCTAAGACTCTTCACTATTCCAGTTTTTGTTGGCACGGAGTTAGAGCTATGTTCTCTATTTATAGTTTTATTAATGTTAGTTTTGCGTCCCTTTGCTATTGGTTAGTTCTGCTTTTGTGTATTTTTCTGCGACATCAACTTCTACAGAGTCGCTGTTAGTGTTTCAGGAATATCTATTGCTACTCCAGGCTCATTGATCCTTCTGTCACATTCTTTATTGCTTGTTTCATATTTTCTTCTATTTTCCCTTCTTTTTCGTCTCCATGTTGACAGGAATGCCTAAAAACAAAAATGAATCTAATTTCAGTGCAAATTCAGGGGATAAAAATATACCTTCGCGTGCGGTACTAGGAAAATTGCTATCGTACTGTACTGAACAACTAATACGTACGTATAAATAACGTCATAGCACGACCCGATTCTTTAAAACCGACACTGTATTTTGTGTTTGTGTAGTCTACTTAATACCAAATAATATGAGTACAAATACTTACTTAGTTCTTCACCGGACAAGGCAGCAGCAATGTCAGTAAGTTATTATATAACAGCATAGCTCCAGTTCATTACACGACTTCACTGAACAATAACTTGTGGTTCAACGGTCAAAGAGGAGGGAAAACTTTCCGTTGGTAACAAAGATAGTTGTTTGTTTAAATACACACCATGAGCTTCTACTATCTATCGGCAACTACGAGATACTGACGCCGTGCGGTACTGGACACTGTGAGGTACCGGACGCATCTCCCCTATATTTGACTCACTAGTATTGTTGTATCAAGTTCACAAAGTTATCTTTGTGCAGCAGAAGGCAAGTCAGAAATAAGAAACCTCTCTTCTACGTTATCAATTGTTTGTTCACGGCCACACAATGCTCCCTTTTCTGCTTGCCTCTAGAAGGTCTACATTTGCTGACAATCGTTAATACGAAAAGTCAGAAACTGATTTTACTGTACTACTAAAATGGTTACGCTGGCTTTATCTTTGTTAATAGAAACCTCTCAGACCTTTGGGTCGGCAGGCAAATGCCGCGATGATTCACGTTTTACACCAATTTTCTTGTCTATGTTTTTCTCATCCCGGAATTCCTCTTCATGTTTTATCTTTAATGTTTCTAGTTGTGGACCAGGGAGAGTGATCTGTATGTTGTGGATGGGGCAGTGGAATTTGCGCTCAGGAAATCGTGGCAGCTGATGCTTTCTTATATCCAGTGAATTTATTATTATACCACAGACCCAATACAGTTGGTGGGTGAAGCAGGGTTTGCCGGTGTCATGTTGGAATTAAGAACCCCATTCTTACTAACGAACCATGTCCACATTGGATCTGTTCACCCTTCCGATCTGCCCTTCATCCTTTTATAGCAAGTCCTGGAAGCACAAAAGGCCCACTATGTCCTACTTCTGCTTCTACTCTATACTTTATTAATACTAAGTATGAAAGACACCTTTGCATTTTGCTAATAATCATTCAGAAGTAAACAGACTGGGTGGATCTATGGCTGTTTTGATTGGTGCTTCAGTGGTTTCATTCCTCCTAGACAACGAGGTACGCATTTTCGTTTTTTGTAATTGTTGTCATGTTACTCTTCTTAAAAGCGCGATAGATTTTTCGGCGCGTCCTTATCCTTTAGTTCTTGTAATGCTTTATGATTTGCCTTTACATTGTTTTAATGATCTTCATATTCTAGTAACTCAGGGATTGTGCTATGTATCTGTAATATTTATTCGTTCCATGGCCAATAAATATTCCTCGTGAAGTGAAAGGAACTATTCATATGACTAACTGCCTGAAGTACTTAAGTTTTGTTAATTTAACAAAAAGAGTGTGCAACTTTTTCATACGTTTACTCTTAACTGTCTAACTACAGACAGAAAAACTCAATTTTAGTGAACTGAGGATTTTGAAGTTATGGTAACATATAAAACTGGTACTTGATAACAATATGAGAAAGCACAGAAAAAGTCTGCAAAACTCTGCTGGATAATTAATTTTGCAATGGAAAAGCATCAACGTCAGAATGAAATATAAACGGTTTATATGAAATATGATAAAGAAAATACTTTTTATATTTACTTTCTCTCTCTTTGTTTTAAGAACATACACACACCTTTTATACACATACACTACTTAACCTCAAAGGAAGAGAAACTGCCTGGTCTGTACTAATACTATAAGGAGAGAAAGCTTCTCAGCGTATGTCATTATACATGTAAGATAATCTCTAACGTAATTCAACCAATTTTGATAGTTCTTTCATCTTTGATAAGACCTATTCTCTCTGACCGATTAATTTCAGTTCATAACTTAATAAGATACTGAATTAAGTTATATCGGCGGCTTTTCGTTTATAATAGTTGCTCATTGACAATGATTTTTACTATCGCTGGATGTTGCTTTGGTTTGTATTTAAAGTCACACAGTAATTCATATTCATACTTTCACACTCTATGGAGTCCCAATTCCAGCCGGGAACCAATCCTGGACATTGGATTTGTAGGTTAGCTAACTACGACTATATAGGCAGTACATTTATTTTGAACAACAAAATTAGGTTCACTTAGCATTTTTCGAAACAGATGTATAGCGGTCTATGCTGATTGTATGGATATTTTATTAGTATGTTTGCTAGAATCAATGAGTGACTTGTTTAATTGACATTTGCAAAGTTCATTTTCTCCCTGTTCTATAACATTAGTGTAAACCACTTTTTCTAGCACTCATTCACTTTCAAAGTAGAAGAATATGAGAAACTAGAATGATGTGGCACGAAGGTATTTAGCAGGGTTAACACAGGCGACAATTAATTCCCAGTCTCCCAGAAAATTTTAAAGGGTTTTGAATGACATTTCGGGAAGTGGATCAATGGTTATTGGCGTATGTGGGTAGGGAGCTACTGTGGATTGCAGGATTAAAGGAATGGTAGCAGGTCAGACGTGACCAGTGCTCTTGCTATTAGCTTTGAGATTAGAAGGTGAAATTCATTGAAAAATATCTGCACATGTATGTGCTTGCACGATCAGAATTCTCTTACTGCTCGCGAGGTTTTGTCAAGCTTCCTCTCTTCCGTGTCAGGAGTATTCTTCTGGAATGGAATATCTGGGCTTAAAGATTCACAGGAAGTTGATATTATGTGATTCGGAAGATGATTGTATGGTTGGAATAGATTCCAAAGAGCTTCCTTTTTCTACTGAGCTGAAAGAATATTCAAACACCAGACAGATAGGGCTACTGCGTACAGACGCTGCAGAAAGCTGAAGGTGGTGATCTGATGAAGATGGGCTGGTGCAGTTTTCCAGAGCAGGTGTAAGGTTCAAATCCCCGTATATCTTCGTAGTTTTTGCACAACGTGTATCCCGCATGGGGTATTCGGAGACTGAAGAGAGTGCATCCTTTGAACTGTGGCATGACCGAAGTCATTCAGAAGGCATAATGGAGGATGTAATTCAGTAGCGGGTTTGGAATCTTGCGAAGGCGAATATGTATCGACATTCGCAGCATACTCCTAGATTTCCAGATACATCTACATTTCGAAGATTTAACTTTATGATATGATTGGCATCCACTGATAGAAAATGTCACCCATAGGCTTCACATATAGTTCAAGTAAAATTGTTAATAAAATGACAGTGCAGTTATTTAAAAACAGGTTGCAAAATCAATGTTGAAGCAGCCCTGAAACCGATATATTTACCAATTCGCCAACTGAGCAGATGGTTATCTAAATCATTGATCGCTTTTCTTTCAGGGTGCTTCTGAAACTTCGACCTGCAGGTCCTAAAAAAATATTACTTTCTTACTTTCTTTCTCTCTCTCTCTCTCTCTCTCTCTCTCTCTCTCTCTCTCTCTCTCTCTCTCTCTCTCTCTCTCTCTCTCTCTCTCTCTCTCTCTCTCTCTCTCTCTCTGTCTCTCTCTCTCTCTTTCTGGATATATACAAGGGGCGTCCAGAAAGTAAGTTCTGTTTAAATTTATTTCTGCTGCAGCGCTGCGATCGCAGTTCCGCACCTGCGCGGTAGACGCTCTGTATCAAGGAGAAGAAACGTGCGCCATTGTGAGATCGCTGTCAGCTACGTACGCTTTGTTGTGCTTGTTTACGATGTCGGTGTTGATTGAAAATCCCGCCGCTTATGAAATCAGATCTGTGATTCCTTTTCTGAATGCTAGGAAAGAGAAACCAATTGAAATTTATCGGCAAATTTGCGATGTTTACGGACAAAATCCGATGAGTGATACAATGGTGAGAAGATGGGTCCGACAGTTCAATGAAGGACGTAGTAAAGTGCACGATGAAGAAAGAAGTGGGCGTCCATTTTAGGTTACAGAAGAACTGCTTTCACAAGATCCAGGAAAATCGCACGTTTACAATTAGTGCCCTCGCTATGGTATTTCCTCAAATCGCATGAAATTGTTCAGTGTGTGGTGTTTTAGGGCCCGTCGACAACAAGGTCCTTTGGGCCTGAAATTGTTCATGAAATTCCTATCGAAAAACTGAAATTTCGTAAACTTTGCTCAGGTTGGGTGCCAAGGATTCCTATTGAGCAACGCAAAACAAAACGGACGGGTAGTGCACTTCAGTTTTTGACCCGTTATGGTGAAGACAGCGAAGAACTTCTGACACAGATAGTCACACGACATGAAACTTGGGTTCCTTACGACACCCCTGAAATTAAGCGTCAATCAATGGAATGGAGGCACACCTCATGCCCAGCAAAGGTCAAGCCGAAACAAATCTAGGAACCTCGAAAGATTATGTGCACAGTGTTCTCGGACAGGAAACGCATCTTACTCATTGATTTCCTACCGCGTGGTCAAACAATGAAAGCAGATATTTATTGCGAGACTCTTAGGAAATTGCGCTGTGAAGTACAGAATAAGCGCCGAGAAATGCTGTCTAAAAGGCGTTGTGTTTCTTCACGACAACGCACCATACACTGCAAATGCGAAGAAAAACATACTTCAGGATTTTGGCTGGGACGTGTTTGACCAGCCCCCATACAGCCCTGACCTCGCTCCTAGCGACTTTCATCTATTTTTGCATCTCAAATCTTTCCTTGGCGGTCAACAATCTAACAATGACAAAGAGCTGAAAGAAATTGTTTCCAATTGGTTAAAATCACAGGCGGCAAGCTTCTATGAAGAAGGTATACAAAAACTTGTGCCTCGCTATGAAAAATGCCTGCAAAATTTCGGTAGTTATGTGGAAAAGTAGTTTAAGAGTTGTAGAATTTTGTGCAATAAATAATTTTTTCTGTATCTGTGCACAATTTAATTTTATTACCAAACAGAACTTAGTTTCTGGACGTACCTTATATATATATATATATATATGTTGATGTTTGTGTGTGTGTGTGTGTGTGTGTGTGTGTGTGTGTGTGTGTGTGTGTGTGTGTGTGTGTGTGTGTGTGTGTGTGTGTGTGTGTGTGTGTGTGTGCCGTCTTTGTGTATTTTCGAATATTATTATAAAGCACATCGATACATTTTCAGAAAATCAAGTCTTTGCTTAATTTCTGTTTGGAATACAAAGTATTCCATTATGAATGAATGACCAATGAATAGAATATCCTATGATAATGTCCTTTCTTCATCTTAGGGAGATATGCTTCAGTTTAAATCGTGTTGGTTGACATTTTAAGATTCTACAGACGTACTACTTTATAAATGAATACAACAAAGAGGCTTTTAATTTCTGAAGCACTTGAAATAAACAACGGAAATCAACATTCTTGCTTTCGCTGATTTAATGGACTCCGTTCACAGCTGCTGAAGCATAACATAAACATTGCAAGAACGTTTAAAGCACTGATTCTAAGAAGGGTGTGACGAGTCTGTCCTTGGCAAACTTATTTATATATGCATCTTTCGTGGCCGACTTTCAAACCCCTTTAATTTGTGAACATCTCCGCATGCAAAATATAAAGAATGATCTTTTAGGTTTGTTGGTCCAACTTCTACGGAACAGCAAATGATGCTTTCCCTCTCAGATCATTTTTTCTGAAAGTTCTGTGTACTGAGATTCCCTTCAAAAGATGGTCGGCTCACTATCCTTGTTAAAATTTCTTGAAAGGATTACTTTTAATGAAACTATTCACAGAATTATATGGATTAGAATTGTATAGATCAAGTTTGCAAATGCATACCATAGTATAAAAGATAACTGTAGTTACTACATATTTTCTCAGACCAATGTTTCAAGCCCAACAAATAATAATTGAGTAGACCGTTACGAGGACTATAAGTGTATTCACAGTAATTTAGCTCTGCAACAAAACCTGAATCATATGGTACGTGTCTTTTCGTTCCTTGCCAACGAACCAGGACTGCAGTTATGGCATTTCTCATGAGACCTTCAGTGATTATTGATGCCTGGTGTTAAACACTTATCACAGTTAAAGTACGGGTGACCATACAAAAAGATGTAAACGTTTACAATAGAATAATAAATTATTAACTTGCGTGCTTATTCTAAGTTTTAGAATTTAGCTTTATGCACAAACGAAGCTATGCCTTAGTTTAAGCTCTTGCTTATAATACACAATTTAAAAATATTTATTCTTGAAGAAATTTACAAATTAGAAATGTCATGGTGACTTCAGTGGTTTTTTTGTATAGTTACTGTCAATTAATCTAGCGTTTTATCTGTGTTAAATAATCAATGAAAAGCTGCATTTTTCAACGTATCATGATTTCTTGGACTCGAAATAAAGGTTAGAGCGCCTCATGCCCACAGTATTCCACTTGAAATGAAAACACATGCAGTCACACTGCTTCACTCCCACAGAGACCAACTCCTAAAGATGTAGTTATCCCTTATTTTTTATGTCACTTGATTACAGATGTTTTATTGAGACAAATATGAATTAAGTATAAGGGCTTATATGACAAAAGTTTGTGTTTTCATAACACAGAATCTTAGAAACTTACAAACTACGGTATTTGGAGTATTATTTTCAATAAATGATTAATATTTGAATCAATGTTTCAGTAAATTAAAGTTTATTCCAATGGATGAAAGGCTTCCTAATACTGAAAAACTAACTTTGAGTAATATTAACCTAAATAACAACAAGCATATTATTAGTATTAATTTTCACCATTGGACTTTGAATTACAATAGTGATATGTGCTTGTAAAAGTGTTGATGACTTGATGACTCATTTACAATGAATTAAATCAGAGTAGAGCTATGGTTCTCGAGTAGGTAATGGAGCTTACATCTGTGGTGAAAGCTGCTGTGCTGTTGGATGTTCAACAAGTTCGGTTGATTTGATGAAGTTTATGAGGTTTATTGTGTTACAGAATTGCAACAAATCCGTGGATAAATCTGAGGGAAGGTTTCTGTATTTGAAATACAGCGGATATTGCGTGCCTGTGGTGCATGTCGTGTGACGAAGTATATCTTCCGGATGGTCTCTTTTAGTAAGTGTGAGTAAATAATTCTGGCATAATTACTTATTCTCAAATATTTGTACGACATCTTGATATGTCAACAAGGTATTGATGTCTTGATTTTTGCTGTTACCAGTTCGATATTTGTTTCTTTCGTAGTCATTTAATGATGTCATTGTATCTCAACTCTTATATTCCTCAACAGTACCGACAATTTTTTATGACACATGTTGTCCAGTGTAGCTGCTACGTGCTAGCATTTTGAATGTTATTAGTTATGGAAGGTTTCTGTAGTTAGCTAGTGTATCGTCAGGCAGCCCTTGTGCAGCAAAGTGCACCAACCCGACTGTCTGCTTGCAATTGTTAGTTTACCATATATGAAAAAAGAATTTCTAATTCTGGTCACTGTGGGATGCTATTTCGAAGCTTTAAGTGTACTAAAATCTTTTGTTTTGATATTGTCACTTCTCTGTGAATTAAGAGTTATCACAAATTAGTTTATTTTATAATGAAATAACAAAATGATACATAAATAATTGCAGTAAACAGTTTATTCGTTAAAAGTATAGGTATACTGGGAGAAACAAGGGCTATATGGGAAGAAAGTTATTAAGACAATTTTATTGAATTCAGTCGACAAGAAAATCGTTAGCTCGAGGCGTATCCTGAAATCAATTATGCTCAGACTTTAAGTCACGGAGATGAAATTCAGAAAGTGAAAATGGGAATGAAATTTTTAAAATTTAGAAATCAACAAGTAAAACATTTTGTTTAATATACTGAAGCTCCAAACCGGGAATGTAACCTAAGAATGTTGGTGGGAGTAATACGCGTATTTAGGCTTTAGCTGAATTAAGCCCGATTTCACCAACAGATGTTAAGACTTAACATGAGTTTAGCAATAGTTAAAACAAAAATTGCATTTCACCAACAAGTGTTAGCTTAAGACTCGCTTTAAATATCTTGTTAAACTAACAAGCCAAATGTATGTTGTTTAAGTTTTTAACAATTGTAAACAGTCAAGATGGCGGGCGTGAACGCAGCTGTTGATGTCGATTTGCCATATGTAAGATCGTCTAAATGGCATTCGTTATACAGTAAGACCTATGAGGAGAAATTATTTTGAGATGCTATCAGAAGAAAATTTTCTACAAAGCTATAGATTGTCGAAACAAGTTGCTATGAAGGTTACTGCGGAAATACAAAAGAGGTTCGAACATGCATCGAAGGGAACATGCCAAACTCACAACTGTTTCAAGTATTAATAACTTTGCTATTATATAATTCACTTAATTATGTAAATACTGTCCACCTCCCGTTTTGTAAAGTTCAAGTCACTCGTCCTTCTCCGCTCCTCGTTTTAAATTTACGTAATAGTGAGTTAGAACATGCATCGAAAGGAATATGCCGATCTCGCCTTTGCTTCAATTATTATTAACTTTGTTCATCTTTGTCCTTCAAGTATTATTACATTGTCCATCTCCCGTTTACAAACGTTCAAGTCACTTATCCTTCCTCGCACCTCGTTTTAAATTTATGTAATACTGACGAAGTTGTTTCATGCTTGTACTAGTGACACATGCATTTGAATTAAATTCCTTTGCAACATTTTCCAACATGACATCTTTCTCTTTTACATTCACTGCATCCTCTTATTCTCCACGATATCCTTGCACGTCGTCACCAATTCAATTCTCCATCGTTGAGAAATTTGTCTCACGGCTTTTGTTTACGATTTTGTTCACCCGCCATTTTTTCAGCTGTTGCAGACTGAAATACAAAGAAAATCGCATCGCAGTACATTCAGAGAATAATACGTCTCATCCATAGCCTTCTATAGCTGTAATATTTACAAGTCTCTTGGAGTTAACACGTGTTTGTTAACATTTTCAGAAAACAGGTTGGTGAAATACAAGAAATTTAACAGTAGTGTTAGCGCTGTGACAATTGTTACGTTACATTTGTTAACGTCGATTTCAACATTGGGTGGTGAAATCGGCCATTAGAGAAGTAATTTGAACACCTACGGTCTTCAAGGAATCTTCAGATTTGTACTTTGGTGATCACGGCAGTTTACACGTCTCAATGTTATTAAAGAAGCATACCTACGTTATAAAACATCTATTTAAAACTGTGAGATGTGGACTGTCAGAAGCTACGAGATTAATACTTCTGCAGTTAAGAGCGTTTCGTGCCAAGGTTCAGAAACAGTATTAACTCAACATCTTCAAATAATCGCAACATTGTAATACACGCAACTGCATCTTTACTAGTCTCAATTTAATATATAAGTCAACTTGCCTGGTGCTGTTTATTCGCAGAAGTGTCAAGTATGGAGCACACAGAGGTTATCTTCATTTTCTGGTGAAAATTAACATAGTTGTAAAACTGTCTATATTTGATTTACACTAAAATTTCGTTTAAACCTTAAACTGTTAAAAGTTATAAGCGGTAGCTTTAAATGAAGTAATTACTTTTATCTTGCTCAGTTGGTTTTGAAATAGCTTTCCTCTTAACCTGCTTAATATTTACTGTTTCAAGTGCTTTGTGAGATGAAATTGTACGTATTACTGATCAATATTTTAACACAGATTTTCGGCAGAGTGAGAAACTAAGCTTTCTATACAATGGTATATTTATTATGTTGTGTTTTAAAGGAATTTAATTTAAAAGTGTTGACTGAGGATGATGGGGTTTCAGTCACTTACTTGAGAAACCACAAGTATAACCGAATTTGACATTGATTTCCATCTTTAATTTCTAAGATTAAGTTTATTTCTAAGGCTTACTGTAAAATTTTGGATATGTAGAGCAATTTAAGCGAATTACTAATTTAACAAGGCCGCACCATAGCTGAGTGGTTACACCGCTTGTCTCTCACCTAGGAAGTCGGGATTCGATTCCAGGCGACCGCAAAGTGGGATTTGTGGTGGAAAACATGGCGTTGGGGTGGGTTTTCTCCGGGTCCTCCAGTTTTCCCCACCATTATTCCACCAATTGCTTCATTAATCATTCATCTCAGGCGTTGGGCCGACCCCTCAACCCTGATTTTATCTCAGGTCAGATGCTTCGGCTCCCTCGCTCTGAGGGAACGCAACCGCCTCCTAACGGAAGCATTAACGAGAAAGGGAGGGGAAAAACAAATTTAGCAATAATATCACAATTGCTTTGAAAGGAGTTCACACTTTTCAACATGATTGACTTATTAACAAATTATGCGTTGTTAAGTTTTCCGCTTTGTTTTTAATAAACAAAAGTTCATAACTTAACAAGATAATCCCCTTAAAACATATGTGGGCAAAAATAGCTAAGAATAGCTAAAAAGCTCTTGAAATATTTGGTTTAGGTTACAGTGTTGTACATTTGCCAAGCATAAACATTTTTAGATGACTAAAAACCATAATTCCCTTTCCGGATAACAGAAAACCTCCAACGTTTAGGTATATTGGATGATGAATAAAATGATGTTCAAATGAGTGCGTGGTTCATAGAGCTTAAAGTTTTAAAATATTCGTTTTTAAAGCTAAGGAAATTCTCCAATGTTAAGTCATATCAGATGATGAATGAAAAGGTGTTTAAATGAGTCTAGGGTACATGGAGCTTGGAGTCACTGATATTCAGGTCAAGGGAAAACCGCCAACTTTAAGTCATATCGGACGATGAATGAAATGATGTTCAAAGGAATATAGAGTACATGGAACTTAGAGTTAAAACGCCTTTTAGCCCTTCAAAGACCTTATCTTTAAGAATAAGGAAGAACATCCAACGTATAGTCATATCGACACTGACTGAAATGATGTTGAAGTAACTCCATGGCAGAGGGAGCTTAGAATTTCCAGACATTCAAACCACAGTTTGAAACCACACTTTTTCAAACCACAAACTCCAAACCACGTTTGATGAGCGAGTCATTTATTATATAAGACTCCGTTTAACACCCACTGAATATGTGCAGTTAGGGTAACCATGAATTAATACATTGCTTTAGTCACCATTCTATTTTACTTTTTCTCCACTACTGCCTAACCGGTAAATCAGGTATCCTATTCCACTCAAAACTCGAGGTTCAAATTTTTCTAGAAATGCGTATTTTGGAACTCATTTCAGAAGTGTTTCTTGTTTTTGTTCAGTTCATATATTATTTTGATGCAATGAAAACGTGTATTGATTTTTATATATGCAGATTCAAGGAACTTCACCCGCATATCAGTATGATAAGTTGATTTATTTTGTGGTTGCTTAAGTAACAACGCTCATACAAATATGAAAAACCAATTTATTGATTAGCAAGGCTGCTCCTATTTCTCTATAACATTAGATACTGCAATTTTCCTTTAAACTTTCTGCTGATTATCGAGACTACAATAAAATAACAGGCAATGATAAACGCGTCAGTTTTCTGTTAAAAGTGAGTTTGGTGCTGGACTCTTACTGCATTGCTTATCTCACCATCGGCGGAAGAAAGAAGCGCCACAAAATAAACCAGCACTCTACCGCTTCACTAATGGCTTCTTAATACTGTATTTTGTGGCTGTGTGTACTTCCCCGCCAGCTGTAACAAATGACTGCGTCAGTGCGAGGGCCGTTATTCGTCTGCTTTTACTTTCTGGGCTCACCAACACACATTTGGTCCCTCCAAGTCGCCAGTAAGAATTTAGAACCCCGAAAACTACAAGACTTTGCCTTCTTCTCAGCTCTTGCTATTTTCTTTTTCTCTCGTATTAGCAAAACAAAATATGGTAAGCAGAATGCATCACATGGAAGAGAAATAAAGCTAAAAAAGTATTCCCTCTCTGAACCATGGAGACTATTATCCCGTTATTCGAGAAACTAGAGCATATGTGTGTTTCTGTTTGGATTTAAGGCGTCTTCACTACTGCTAGCAACCAATTATATCTGTCTGTTCCTTTGTTTAAGTGCATGAAATGTTGCGATTACACGGAGATAAGTTACGTTGTGTAGCAGTGGCGTTTCTGATTACGAAATTATGGATGGTTAAAATTAATAACTTTTTAAACATGTAAGCAGATAGATAACTACTTGTATAATAAATAATTTCATAGAGTGACTTATTAGTTACTGCATGATCCAATATGCGCTAGGAAGATGCATTAGGTAAGGAAATTTAAGGGTTGATTAGAAAGTTAGTGTAAGTAAGTAATTATGGCTACGGTGAAACCAGTCAACAAAAATACGAAAATAGCTCAAGCATCATTTTTCTGGAACTCAATTATATTCACCGATTACAATATGTTGAATGTAGCGAAATTTTTGAAAATTAGGAAGGGTTTTTGCACAGGATCCAGTAAACTCACAGAGTAGTAGTAATGGTAGTAGCAGTGCAGGTGGTATTAGCAGTTGTAGTGGTAGTGGTGGTGTCTGGTAGTGGTAGTAGTATATTTGTACATTTCAGAATGCTCAACGACCCTTGCACATCGACATTAAATCTTTGTGTAATACTTTCTCCTAATAGGAGTCCAATGAACTGAACACTGGAACAAGCCCCATGCTAATAGGTTTGATCCCATTCGGGAAATTTCTATGGTCGGGATATAACCAAAGCTGCCACGACAAGAACAAGCCACACAGTAAAAATTGTTTTTCACAGATAGGAAATGGCACCTGCAGGACTGGATCAATTAAGAGGAAATTTGGCAAGGTTGTGTAGGCGTGACTTAAGTTCATTACTGAGCGTGTGTTTTCAAAAATTCGCATTCTTTCTCTTCACGTACAGTCTTACCAAGTGTTTATGATCGCTTATCGTCACCCGCAAAACTTAAAGATATACATTTTTCGATCACTGTCAGTGTACATTCCCGCTTAGCATGTCTGTGATTCACTCCAAGTCTGCTTTGCATTATTATAACGGAAACATTTATTTTAAATCTTGAAGCTGTTAGAGACACGAGTAAAATTCAAGTTGTAATTTTGAGTGATAAGATGTAGAAACATTAATTATTTTATTTAAGCTTTATAGCACAAAATGAGCTTCAATTAAATTTGTCAGTCAGCTTAACGCACAAGTGAACACTTGCATTATTTCTAGTACTATGTGAAATGGTTTTAGTAGGTGTCATTAACTCTTCATTATTATTCAGTTAATCAACTGCTCCAAAATATATAATCGTAAGAGTGATAATGTCCTGTAGATGTTTGATATGAGCACTTAGAATTTGTCAATATTTCGTTTTATTTCCATCATTTATTTATTTTTATGATTTATTTCGTAGGTAAGCATTACTTACCTATGAGAAACTAACAAGAATTCCACATTAAGATAAATGGGCAAGCTGAGAAGTATCAAACCTAACTACGAAAACTCAAGCTGGATTTATACAAGAAGTAGCAAAATTAATAGAAAGGTTGGAAATACCCCGCCCCCCTCAAAAAAAAAAACATACAAAGAGAGCATAGTATATGGTATCAACCCAATTGATTATTTCGGCTTTGATTGTAATTTAAATTTTAATGATTTAATTAATAAAAGAGAAACTTCTGCAGACATGGCTTAGGCCTTAACTTTAGAAATTACACAAATTACCCTTCTGTAAACTGAACGCACATTTGTACAGATGACTCTTTCTTGGATAAACATGGAGCTGGAACTATTGGAACGTGGGAATTCTTCTGTTTCTACAAGCATGCCGGAAGAAATGGTATACATTTTATTGATGAAGTTTTAGCTAATTATCTTTCGATCCAAAGCATTCTCATTTAGCTACAAGGATGCAAGGTTATTGTTTCTTCTCTTTTTTATATTCTAAAGCAGCAATTCAGGCTGCAACATCTACATCCTATATAAAGATGGAAAAACTCAACAACAAAAAATCCATACTATTACAAAACTTGAAAAACATATAGTTTTGAACGGATACCGGTTAAGGTCCATTATGGAATTCAGGAGAATGAAAGGGTTGATGTATTTGCAAAAAGGGATGTAATATCAAACAGAAATAAACAAAAGCGTTTTCATATGAATCAATTGAAAGGATTATAAAGAAAAAATTAATGATAATAACAAATCTGGACTAATTGAAAAAAAAAACTGGTAATCGAAATACGAAAATTCTTCCTGAAAGCTCTCTGTAATTCCGGAATTGCCATACAAATCTGTTGTTGCCATAATGGGGCTTACTAAAGGACATATTTTACATCTCCATAGCATCTCCATAGAATTGGCATACTATCTTCTCCAAACTGTGTATTGAGCTCTCAAGATATAAGATGTGTAGAGAAATTCTACAAAACTGTGCAGCTTTACAAAATTGCCAAGATATAACTTCTAAGTACTAGTAAGCTAGAAGGAGAATGACTTCATTGTTGACTCCACAGCATTTGCTCCATTTCGTTTCCTTATCCTCTCAGATGAGTTTTGTGACCCATCATGAATAACAGATAGATGGCGTGAACGCTCGCGCACTTTAAATCTTTCTGGCGTTGGCCGTCATTTTGTGGTCTCCCGGTTGGCGACACCGAACCAGAGTGACAGCAGTTTCTATCACCAGGAAGAGACATCCGTGCGTCTTTGTGGCCTGTCTGGCTTCGGCTGTGTCATCCTGAGCTCTAGCACTCCATTGCTTCTTCCGGGGATAGTAACCAAAATACATACCTATGTTTTGAGGTTGCAATGCCTGAATTATCCCTCTTCGGTTTAAAATATGAGACAATGTATAAAATACAAGAAATGAGGTGTGCGTGAGAATGTGTGGGAGAATAAAAACGAGAAAACAGGGAGAGAGAGACCAAAATTGAGGACAGAGAGAGAGAGTGATAGGGAAAGCGGAAAAAAGAGCAAGAAGGGAATGAGAAAGATTAGGAAAGGAGAGCAGTAATATTAGCGGAGTTGGGTGTTTCTCTACTCATACGTATATAATTCTTCCACTGCTCCTCTCTGGCACAACATGGTATTAAAACGAACACGCCTGACATTTAACACGATGCTCACATTTACCACCATGTTTGTTTGTATTATCCCCGTGAAACGTTCATTTTGTTGTAACGTGTGAATCGTATAAAACGCTTTGTCGACTGATAACGGATAATGTAACTACGTGTTCACTAAGGCTCAAAGAAAAGCTTAATTGAAACTCTATGTAAACAGTGCATTTCAGGATAACACGTGATAAAGTAAAACGACTCTTGTCTCATTTATTGCATTTTCACAAAAAGAAAGAACAAAAAGCTCTGCACTAATAACATAAACTCGTTACTTTGCTATATGACCCAATTAGGGAACCACAAAGAATATGGAGCCTAGGGCATTAAGTCATTTAAGGGAGGCTATTTTTATCTCCTGCCTTCTTTCTTCATTTTTTAAGCCTTCAGCTCTTTAACTTCAAGTGCAAATAAAACCGTGCACAATGGTGATCAAAGTTTTGCATTTTCTTATAATTTTGATTGCCTTTCAGAACTGAAACTTTTCTACTTATAACCTTATGAAGAAATCATATTCTATATTCACATTTAAGGGAAAATCAAAGTTCATATCTCAGCTATGCTAAATTGAGTAGGTATGGGGCCCGATGTTGTCCATTTTATCCAGATGTTATAATGAATTCATCCGTGAAGATTCGTGATTTTACTATTATTATTATTGATTAATTAGTGCATTTATGATAGCAACCTTATAGAAATTGGTACCAAACTATTAAACCTCTGGGTTCAACTTCTAGATTAAAAAAAGGAATACAACTAAAATAAGACCTGAAGATTTCGTGGTGACGAATAAATGGACGTTTCGGGAATGTGCATCTCTCCCATCATCTGGATATTTATTAAATGTTATAACCACAAATGAATCAATTAAATTTCTATACCTACGCCATCTCCTGACCTGACATTTAATTTACTGAAAACAGTCTTTTGTTCAGTAATGCGAATTTTAATAGTGTTTTGTCTTTGTTTATATTTGTGTTATATCCAGTGATACATTTGTGGTTATAACATTTAAAAAATATCCTGATGATGGGAGAGATGCACACTCCCGAAACGTCTATTTCTAATCGTCTTTTCACCTGCCTTGCTTCCTGAGAAGAACTTGAACAAGAATACAGTTGTACCTCAATGTAAGTTAACTATGAAAACTGAGGGTTCAGAAATATTTTTTTTTTTCAAACATGAGTTTAAACGGAAATCACAGTACGATTCGGAAGTGTAAGCTTTTGTAAGCTTATTCAGTGCAATATGTTGGACTTTTATTTTGTAACTATGGCAGACACAAAAATTAATGGCGGTTGGCGGGAGGAGCTGATAAACACAACATCCAGTCTGATGCTAGCCACGCCTTGTGATGTTGTATAGTTCAACAAGTTGTGAAGTCACGCTGTAAAGCCGCAAATGAATATCAATTGAACCCCAAAAATTGTTTTCGCAACAGGAAAGAGAATAACCGGACCATGGGGAGCATTTTATTTTGAAACGGCCAGTCTAAAAAGAAATTTCCTACGTTAACTGGTTGCAGAGATATGAATGTGCTTTGAATTCGTCTTTTAACAGGGGCTCTGTTAAGATGCTCTCATCGTCTGTCCAAATCCTTTCGTTAATGTTTTGTTAATTGTCAGCTTGAGACTAACAAGGATAACAGAACCGCATGTCTGGAAGTTTCAAGCTATTATAGGTTCAGTTCGTATTTCTGCTTTCGTGTTAACGGTGGCAATTTCGGTTCCCGTAATACAATTATACTAATTTGTGCAGCTATTTTATTGGTGTTTAGTTTAATATTCTTTGTTGGACTAGCTAGTATTTCATAGTGAACAAGGTGCGAGCAGTAAAATTAAACAAATAACACATAAACGGGGAATGTTGCGTCACTAAAGTGGGACATTGTTTCTTTAAAACAGTTTCCAAACCTGAAGAGCATGATGGATTTACTTTTCGGACCTCGAGAAACTTTTGCGGAAGCTTGTGGCATAGGAAGTTTGTGCAGAAACAAAGTCTTTTGTTGCTGAAGGACAAATTTCCATCTTTTCATCAACCGGAAAAAAATCATCATATTCAGACATTTTCTGCTTGGCCTGCGCACATTTTTGTTACCATTTTAAGGTATGCTTTTTCAGATTACTTCTTAAATTAGAATGCACGCCAACTTTGTTTACTTGACATCTACCGTAATGCCCTATAAAGTTTTACATATGGCAATGTCGCGCTTCGCTGGTAGTGGTCAACCTTCACCCATCATTAAATTTTGAGTCTCCATTGTAGCAGTTACTTTTATACTTCATTTTTTGTTAAAAATAGTAAAAAAGATTAGTATTTATAATAAAATAAAGAAGTAACGTAAATTAGGTAATGGTGTAACCATGGCTACGTAATATGATAGGTTGTTGAATGTTTTATAAGATTTTGTTCTTCTCGTTATGAACGTCGTAAGGGTGAGACGTGTATTTTTCTGTCCGAGTGTGTGCAGAAACAATTTTGTGTGTGCATCAAAGATGCATAAGAAGTGTGTGAGCAGGAAAGGGAATAATTCACTGTGGAATCTACCGCTGGTTGTAAAAAGACTACGTTAATAATATTTGTAATTATTTCAAAGAATTTAAAATTGTTTATAAGGAATCAAATTTCCATCTTTAAACAAGAAAAGTATTATTAATTCTTCAAAAAATAATAATATTATCTTTATCAGCCCCGTTACCGCGATCCTGGGAAAAAAACAGATCTCATCACTCAACAATTATAGATGCTCCTAATTATCCAGAGTTGCAGGAGAAACTTCTAAATTTTTTTCAAAATCGTCACCAAAGGTGAGAAATAAATCTGCATCAACCTTCATCCCAAATAATCTTGATTCAAGGTGGTGCCACAAAGTAGTTCATCATCATATCATCTACAAACACCATCATCCCAACGAATTGCGCTTCAAGATGGGTTCCCAACCTGGGGTTTCAAGATAATCAACTCGGAGATCATCGCATCATAATCCTTTCAAATATCATCCCAAAATATTGCATCATCATAGCTGACTTATCTGGAATTATATGAATGCATTCTATAAGTAAGGAGCTACGTTTCCTGCGTTCAAATTTTGAAATTTGTACATAACGGGATCAAAATATGAATAGGGTTACTTCTTTTCTACGCCGTGATTAATTTTTGCCATGTCCCATAGCTTCAGTGAACAGCATAATGATTTACCAAGCAATGTAAGTTAGTCTATGACACGTTAAACTAAAATGAGTTTAAAAATATAGAGATAAAATGTGACTAGTATAAAAACGAAGTTGTTGGAAAGGAAATTCTTGGAAAGGAATACCGCACACTCGAAGATATACCTGAAATGCGTCCATTTTCCTTTTCAAACATTTTTTTTTCTTAAAAAAAATGTTAAGTAGGTGTTACCACATCCTTTCTCAATGCTTAGATTTACGATATGGAAAGCAGCATGTATCATAAGAGCAATCTCTCCTTGCATATATAATTATCATTTGCATAAAGAAGTTAGAAACATAGTATTTGTTTTATTTCAGTAATATTAGGGTTATACAAAAGTGATAACTACCCTTGTGTTTGAGTAGTCGCATTTTTACTTCCCATCCCTCAAATCTGCGGAGAGCGAATTTTCTTCTCTGCTCTGCGTTAAAAATCCTATCCATCTTAAACACCAGTTGATGTGCAATCAGGTATCCGATATAATCATACAAGTTAAAAGGTACGATACAAATAAAATAATTTAAAATCCTCATAATTAGACCTTGGAATTCTAGTCCCCTGAAAATATATTTTTAAATAACTAAAATACATTGTTTATTCATAAAAACAGTCACTAAGATACAAATTTAGCTACAAAAATTCAGTTCTCTTCAGTTAAACATTAGATACAATATGGGTTTTCAAATACAATAAATTACCGAGCTTTAAGGATTGTACAATTAAAAACCGTAAATTTACCAAAATAAGACTCAAACATGTGTGGAACGAATAAGGACCGACAATTAACGTGATGTCCTTAATTTCAGCTGAAGATTATTACGGCGCCAGAGTTTTAGTGCAGCCAACAACCTCACGGGTTTCCACATAGATCTCCCCAGCTGGAACATGCGCACACAACGCCGCTCCTACGCCGAGAACAGCAATAACAGAGTGCGAATTCCAACAAATAACAGAAGCACGCTCCTATACCTGCACCGACACTACCGACCAAGTGCACACATTTGTCTTAAATTAGGAATATATGGTTTGTAACGAACAGCTTTACACAAAAGAAGTGAGTGGCGACCAGAAACATTTCGATTAGGCGAACATCGGAAGCATTCAGTGACGCTACTTTCACTATACACGTTTTAGAAAGGTACAATCAGGATTAAAAGTTCAATGCTATGGTCGGAATTCAATTTACTTTACCTTTCCATACTCTGGCCTACACACAGCTAGTGGGAAAGAAAAATTAATTTTTCCAATATACGCCTTGATACTTCTCTGGCTTCGTTTCAGAGCCATATTATTGATAGCAAGATGCTTTGCGGCTTGGCTACATACAGGTAGCCGAGCGCTAAAGCTCATGTGTCTCGTAAATAGATAAGCATGAGTTGGAATCATTGATGTGCACGTTTCATTTTTTATTGTTACCTTAACAGCAATGCCTCATGTTTTTCTTGTAGAATATAAGTAATAATATTTTAAACAGATTCATTTATATAAACGCAAATAATATATTCTTGTCGGTTTCAAATAAATGCAATGCTACTAGAATATTGTCTCAATATTGGTTGTGTAAACACTCGGGCTCATCATCTGTTATGAATGGTCCTGGTATATAATCCGAAGTACCTCTCGTGAAAATTTCACTAGGGACTTGGTCTCGTCCATGTCCCGCAGAATGAGGGCAGTAATAGAAGCAAACGATTTACACAAGTCGGTACTAAGTTGAGTTCCATTTTTATTTTACATATAGGCATACAGCACTTATTTTAGTTAGTTTAAAAGCAGAGAAGAGTGTTTCAGATGTTATATGTGAGCATAAATGCCACAAAATCAAGTAAATCTTAGCAATTGGAAGTTCTATTACAATGTGCGTGTTACACATTTCGTATTTCTATAAGGTTCTATAAGGTTGTTTCTCTTTATTTATACGAGTTTCTCTAGTCATACCTATACATAAGAAGTAATCATTGTACTTTTTGATAATCCGCATGTTACCGTGGCGCCATGTCACACAGTTAGTAGAGAAAATAAAATAGATTACAAAATAAAATAGTCAAGTTTTCCCAATTAAGAAGCACCTACAAAGACACGTTGAAAATTCAGGCTGTAGAAGAGATGAACTTGCCACCTGGCAGAACAGTGATCTCTCTCCAGCACTACGCGTAACAAAGCCCGATAAACTTGAGCAAATAAGATATAAGTCTTGCTTTCAGATTCACGGCTAACACAAGTTTCCCAACTTGTTAAACAAGTTAACTCGGGGTTGAAGCTTAGCAAATTTTTGCCGCGAAGAAATAAAATTTCCATTCTCGATTATGTTTTCCTCTCCAACTGAAAAGTTTCAAAGTTCTCAACTCATATTCCGAAAAGGGTAATTTAATAACCACCTGAGCTAACGTAAATTAATTTCTCTTAAACACTCAGAACGTACATACTCTAAAAATAAAGTTTGCTTTTCCCGTTCCTGATATTATACATTCGAGCGCGCCAACTTTACCACAAACTTTGGGTTTTGCTTACTTTAGTAGAAAATGTTAGTGTCATGTTTTAGATACACGATAAAGAGTAGCTTTTCCATTAGCACTAGTTAATGAAAATTTAAAACTTGAAGAGTTATGTTACACATGAGTGAGCTCGTTCCTTTGTGTTAGGAGTTTTGTAACAACAAAAGGTCAAAGCAGCTCAAACATACTTCGTCTTTCTCTCAGTTTCAAGATGTCAATACATAATTTAATGAATACCATAGGTACGGAAAAGGATTACCAATATTGTACTTTTAATCCCTCTACCATGGAAATGATCTTGACCTATGTCCAGAAATAGGGCAGAAGCTTCACATCTCGTTCTAGTGTAGATCTTTGTGCTTACCATCTCCAGGAAGAAAGGATGACGTGAAGGAACCGGTCGCTGACAAAAGTCCTTAATGATCCTTTACTTAATGATCCAGCTACATCCGCGTCTGATCAGAGAGACTTCACTCGGTAAACCAAGACGCCTAAAAGAAGGCTATCATCTGGTAGTCCGAGAATAATCTTCCAATGAGTTGCTTAAGCAGCTCCGCCATCTGCTTGGCACTGAACTCAGCACAGCCCCTAAAGTGAAACTGACAGGGAATTAAAGGCAATGAGTGAAAGAGAATTCGTGGAAATTTATCGAGGGGAAATGTAAAACACATGCTCAGAAATGTCGAAGCGAAACCATAAGACTCGTATGTTATCCCGGGATAATTTTACTAAACAGTGGAACTTCCGAAACAATGAATAAGATTATGCTAGTATTGAATTTTCTCTTTCACACGAATAATTTAAGTTATTCATGAAATGCAATTGTTAATTATAAATTTCATAGAAGTTATGTTCGGTTCGCACGTACGTAGTAAGAACGTACTGATTTCAGCCCAAATTCCTATACCGAGATTTTATCAGAGATACATGCTATTTTTACCCACCTCGGTGACGTGGTGGTAGTATGTCTGCCTCACGTTCAAGAAGTCCCGAGTTCGAATTTCGGTCAGGGTGAATTACCTAGATAAGGATTTTCCCAGCATTTTCCCTTATCCTAAAAAGACGAATGTCGGGTAACTAGAAGCTCCATGGACCCCGGGCTCATTTGAGCGTCATTTCACCCATTCCTTTGATATGACTTAACGTTGGAGGACGTAAAATTACAAAAGAAAAAAAGGTACATGTGTTGAGATCTTCTAAATCAAAAGAAACATTTTCAGAACAAGGTCGGTGTGTATATGTACATATGTATGTACATGTGTGTGTCCGGAAACAGTTTAGCTCAAAAACAAAGTCGGATCAGCAGTAAGCTGAGTTTTGCAACCATAAACCACGTTTTAAATGGATATTACGAGGATGGGTCGAAAAGTAATGCCTCCTATTTCTTTCTCTTTTAATTGCCAAGAAAATTGAATCCAATATATATAGCTTGAAAACTAAAACACTGACGATTAATTTGCACTATTCAATATAATCTCCGTCCTTTTCCACAGTTTTGGTCCACCTTTTAACTAAGACATGTATTCCAGTGTGGTAAAACAGACGGCATTGCTTCCTAAGCCATGGACGCACGGACGTTTTCACAGCCTGCTCATCTTCAAAATAAATCCCACGATGAGCTTCCTTTAGTGGCCCGAACAGATGGAAGTCTGATGGTGCCAGGTCAGGACTGTATGGGGGTGAGGTAAGACTTGCCATCCCAATTTCTCAATTTCTGCAGTGGTGTAACGGCTGGTGTGTGGTCTTGCATTGTCATGCAAAAGAAGAACATATGCCATAGTTTTTGTTGAGCGAACTCAGCGAAGACGTTCTTTCAGGTTTTGAGAATTCTGACGTATTGGACAGAATTTATTGTAAGACCCTGCTCCAAAAAATCAATCATAGGCACACCCTCTGCATCCCAAAACACTATCGCCATAACTTTCCCTGCCTACCGCTGAGTTTTGAATTTTTTTTCTTTGGTGACGTGTGATGTCATTCCATTGACTGCCTCTTTGCTTCAGGTTCAAGAAAATGAACCCACGTTTCGTCTCCAGTAACAATTTTTCCAGATGCTCTTCTCCCTCCAAATTGAAGCGTTGCAAGTTTTCGGAGGCTATTGTTTTCCTTGTTTCTTTGTTTTGGGCGGTTCAAATTCTTGGTACCCAACGTGAACAAACTTTTGAGTAACCCAGTTGTTGAATAATCGCCATCACACTGCCTTTACTGAGGGATGTAATGCAACAGAATTCACCTGTTTTTTCCCGGCGATCACCACGAATGATGTCATCGACTCGCTGAATGTTGCATGGAGTCACTGCAGTCACCGGCCTGCCGCTTCGCTTTGCATCTGCCAGCGACGAACCGTCTAACAGTGCTGACATCCACCGTTGTATCACCATACACAGTTTTTAGCCTTTCGTGAATGGCAATTGACCTTTCACGCTCCGAAGTCACACATTCAATCATAAAACGCTGTCTAATGCGAATGTCGATGACAGCCATTTTGCAAGAGGATGCAGTGCTTCCACCTGTTGACTTAGGAAGTTACTACTGCAGGGGATAGGAGAAGAAGGTTTGAGGAATTGCGCCAAAATCCAAGTTTTTAAATAGCTTTCTTATTTAAGGGAAAAGAATAGGAGGCATTACTTTTTGACCCATCCTCGTATTTTCGAGCTTTTTACGCGTTCACAAACAAATCTAAAGATTTTGATTTAAAATACCGTACATTAAAGATATTGACATATCAAATAAAATGAATCACTTGAATTTTCTGGTACAAGCTTTTGAAGTCCTCGATAGTCTAAGGGTCTTTGAATTAACGCGTGCATACGGAAAACGTTAGGTGATCAACAAAACTGTACTACTGAAATATATATATGCCAATTATTTCATATATTTTGCATGCCAAAACACCCAGATATATGATTAATGGTTCGAATTACTCAATACTGTGACTTCGTGGGCTCGTAGAATTAAAAGTTTAAGTTGCAGAAATTCAAAATATTCTTTATTTCCGTAGAAATACACTTTGGACAATCCTTACATTAGCAGAATTACGTAACAGACAAATACAATCTTCCAATGTCACTGACCACAACAAAGAGTTCACTTTCAAAACACCAGTTTTAATAACATCTCTCGTTGCGACTCTATTTATAATAACTGTTTACGACTGTCTTTCAACTACTCCGCTGGCATGTCGTCTCTTATATAACCACCTCTCATATCACTAGACATTTCGGGAATATTCTGTAACAAACAAGAAATCGACTGTTCTTTATTAATCAAGATGTCACTAGAATGCTCCATTTACCACACTTTATCTGTTTTGGCGTGCCTTTTATCTCCACGCTGTCTTTATTTGCTTAGGCAATCTGTTTATCTCCAACCGATATTGTCTGTCCCTTATCGCTCCGCACCGCTCTATCGTAATTAATGGGCTCACGACAATACCTTTAACGTCCGTTTAACGTTTTATTGACAAATGTGTAGTGTTTAACGCCCGTTTTTACCGCATACGGCACCGCAGGCGATGACACTGATGATACATAAGATGAAGATGGAACGCTGGTAGAATGAGATGGCGGGGGAAACCGGAGATCCCGGAGAAAACCCACCCCAGCGCCTTGTTGTCCACTACAAATCTCACTTTGCGGTCGCCTGGGATCGAACTTGGGCCACCTTGGAGAGAGCCAAGCGGTCTAACCACTGAGCCAAGGCGCAGCCAATTTTATTGATATTTAGTTGTTTGTTTGATATCATTGAATTTTAAGGTTAGTATATAGTGTCAGTTTTTTTTAATATTTAAATATTTTATTTATTTTTATCGCAATGGAATGTACTGGTAACTATTTTCCAAAGATTCATTTGAATTGAAGGTAAGTATAGAGAAAAATAAGGTTTCATAACAAGAGTTGTGTATTCACTATTAAACCAAAGAGAACAGAGAAAGCCGCATGTCAGACCTGAGAAGACGAAAGAAGGTAAAAGATGGGGTTTCGTAGTGTACGTGCTGGAAACG
>CM060947.1:176091104-176118604 GCA_030765055.1 Mantis religiosa | reverse complement strand
ACCATATAGGTAATTCCGTACTGTATTATTATATTCCAATTGATACATTTTTACGCTTATGTGTATTTCTTTTGAGTAGAAAATGACAATATTAGAAGGAAACGCATTGTATTAACTTTCGTTTCCCAATTATTTTCAACAAAACCGTTTTGTTGTTATATTTGTTTTGTTTTGTAAAAAAAGTCAGAGCTAATTATGTCCTGTAGGCTTGTAACTACGAGGGCTGTTCAATAAAGAATGATCATAATTTTTACGGTCATAATTTTTCGCACTAAAATACAATCTTATTATATTATGTTAGCATAATCTGAAACAAACACGTCGTAGTAGTTTCATGATTGGTACTGTTGGTTCCCGCCTGTGAGAACAAGGTAAGTTCAGACATGTTCAATATCGCTTACCGCTGCAATGGAGGTAAGATGCAGTTTAAGTTGAGTTAGAGGAAGATCCGGAGCTTTTTTCAAACGTAAATACTGTTGATGAAACTTGGCTACACCATTTTGATCCTGAGAGCAAACAGCAAAGCTCTGTGTGGAAATCTCCTTCATCACCAACCTCCATAAAAGCAAAAGCGGTTGCTTCTGCTGGGAAAGTTATGGTCATCTCATTCTTTGATATTCATGGAATGGTTTATCAGCAAGTTGTACTCGCACACATACCAGTAACTGGACAATACTACAGGGATGTCCTGAAAACATTACAAGTCCATATCAGGCACAACAGACGACATTTCCATGAAGCTGGCTGGATGCTGCACCACGATTGATGAGCGGCCCCATATTGCCAAAGTTGTTGCTCAATATCTTGCAAAAATCTACGTGAAGTGAATCCCTCGCCCTCCCTATAGTCCAGATTTAGCCCCTTGTGACTTTTTTCTATTCCCTAACTTGAAGAAACACCTTCGTGGGAGGCCTTATCCATCATCAGAAGCAGTAGTGAAGGCTGAGGAGGAGTAGTGAAGGCTGAGGAGGCAATTTTGCAGGATCTCTCAAAAATGGTTTCCAGCATGTCTCTGAAGTCTGGCAGAAACGCTGGGACAAGTGCATCGCATTCAGGGAAGACTATTTTGAGAAGGACAATCAAAATTATGAGGATGAGTAAAGGCATGTTGTCAAAAAAGTTTCTAATCTTTCTTTATTGAATAGCTCTCGTAAGTAGATGTAGAAATTGCAGGCTACAACACAGACTATAACTGAAGAGCATTTCATTGTTGAAGGTCAACTGGCTGCTCTTGTTTCAGGATTGTGCTGCCTGCTGATCCTCGTAAATGGCATGTGGTATCCTAAACTTACAAAGCGTAATGGCTCTGCGGTGATATATGAGGCCAGAAAGTGGAAGGTGCCGGGCTCGATTTCCTCTCGTTTTTCCCAGGTTGCTTACCAAAGATTGAGGTGGTTTCTGCATTATCGTGAACTTACCTGTTTCCCATTTCCTTTAATTTAGATTTATTATCATGTTTCAGGGTTAGATCATAATCGAGGCGAGGCAGATGGACGTGTAATTTGCTTTGAGTGACGAATAACAGCGAGCTTCCTCCCAGGTGAGGGAGACATATAAACATGTATGCTGGAGTTGTGAATTGGCGCCTCCAGACGTTGGGAATTCCTCCTGTTTCCAATCTGCCATTCCAGATGTGGTTACGCTTTACAATGGTTCATTTTAGCCTATCCTGCGGAGGTTTAGTAAGTAAAGTGGACCTGTTATCTGCCGGCGTATGGAGTCCTCCATCCTAGCTATGTACTCTACCTTACCATAAACTTATACCTAGAACATTAAGGTGCAAAACTTGCTTTTGGTTATAAAATAATTTGGCGTCTACCGCATTGATGCCATATTCCTGGATTCAAAGTAAAATTTAAAAGAGGAAACTAAAGAAATGAAAGAAAAAGGATTCGCATGAATACCGACGGAACTGCAGTAGCAGCGTTAAAACATTTCTTTTGCGTTTGACTTCAAAAGGACGAGAAGCATCAACCAAGGTTTTTACTTTATTTACTTTAAGCAAAGCTTATTAATTAAAGTACTTCATCATGCTGCATTAAACTTTTCCTGCAGCTGTAATTTCTTTTGCTATACATTTTTATTTAACGAATATGAGAAATGAAAGGATTAATACTAAGAAAAACTTACCTTTGGTTTCAAAGCAAGGGACTTTTTGCTAATTCCAACATGTTCCAAATTTTCTTTCCTATTCTAAAACAGCTTTGTACGAGGGTGAGTCAAATGAAAACCTTAAATTCGTAATAACAAATCGAAGTTTCGCACCATTATCCCTTAAGTTGGTAAGCGTGTTATAAACAGCGTGCAGAATGGCATGTAGGTGTCAGCATAGTGCAGATGCACACATAACGTCGCAGTATCAGTATAAAAATGGCCGCCCCACTTGCGACTTTCACCAGGGAAGAACAGCGTTCTGTTATTCCGTTTTTGCGTAGTGAAGGTGTGGAACCTATTGAAATAAATCGACGGTGAGGAACGTTTGTCACAGCAGCAACTCTACGAATGGAGTAGGAAGTTCACAAATGGTGTGACATCAGTGGAAGATGCTCCACGCCCAGGGCAGGCACAACTCCCAGAACATTGCAGCAGTTGAAGCCATAGTGAAGGAAAACCGCCGAGTGATACTGAATGACATTGCAGCATGTTTACAGATTAGTCATGGGTCAGAGGTACGCCACGCGGTGCATGAGTGGTTGCGTAGACTACCAAAATAATTTTTTTCTAAAAGCATTTATGCACTTTGTAAGCGTGGGAGGACTTGCATTGAGCGTAGGGGAGATTATGTTGAAAAGTGATGTATCATTGTACTACTCCTGCACAATAAATAATATTTAAAAGAGTATTTAAGGTTTTCATTTTGGAACATAAAATTGTTCCTATGTGGGGTGTAGAAAGAAGTTGGGTGATGATGGACTTCTTCGAAGTTCTCGGAGTTCGATCTAGTCGTTCCTCGGCTGCTCTAGTATCTGCATGGACTCTTCTTTTCAGGGGTGGTCGCGGATATGGTAGGATAATGTTGTTTGAAATAAAAGATTATTTATAATTTCCCCAACGAATCTCCAAACTTTGAGATTTTTTTAAGAATGAAGGATTATTTTTAACATAAATCCAGCAATATCAATATTATCTGGAGAGATCCTTTTAACTGTTCACCAATAATCACTTTTCTGTTGTATCAAGTAAAATACACTGATACATATATTCTTACACACAAAAATTGCCTTTGCACATGAGCGTCTATATGCGGACTTAAACGTCCTTTCACCATGGAAGGTGCAGTCTTTTTGCCGTTGCCATAACGACGAATCAACATCATTGGACTTTTATACATTTCTTCATAAATGTTATATAACCTTTTCATACCATTATTCAATGTTCTAAATAATTCTTTTTACTTATTTAAATTATTAAATAGATTTAAATAATCATTTAAATCGTTTCAATTTGACTCAACCTCGTATATCTAGTTTTATAATACCGTGTTACTTATTTAAATCAGCACGAGTGTAGCTACATGCTTGGTTATAAAACGCCTTTCACAAGTTAGACTTGTCGCTTGGTCTACGCGTGTATGGGATTAGATATACGCTTTGTTAAAGATGCAAAGTAAACAAATTATGTTTGCATATCTTTTAGTTTCAGCCTCGTAGTAAAGTATCTAATCCCAAAACGACTACACGTGTAATACACCTGTATTAGATAGATATAAGATTTTTAACACTATAGCTTCCCTTTTATTATTAGCATATTTTCTGATACAGTGCTGTCCCTCGTTACCCTTCAGAATACCTTACAAATATTGACGTATTTTACCATGATAATTATTTTGCCCCAAGCACTGATTATGATTTCCCAAATATAACTGATAATGAATCATTAAATTGAAGGTTTTGAAAACAAAGTCTAAAATAAAGTTACTATGCATAGGAATCATTAAGCAGTTGACTTGAAGTTAACTACACTCAAAATGTTACGTCAATAGAAAGCAAACAATAGGGACAGAGTTGCTGAGTGATCTACGTCAGACTGAAACTAACCATCATGTTATTAGAGGAATAGTTATTTAGAATACAGGCTTACAGATTCTGGTTGGAGTATAAGGAAACAATTGGCAAAGACTGTCAAAAGTGCCTCCGTTTTAAACAGAATCCTTTGGAAGTTCTACTGCACCAACCGCGGATTTATCCGTACCCAATTACTCTCGCTGTCATAAATTTTAACACTATATACTTGTTTTCTGTGAGGATTTGAAGCAACAACGCCTTGAAGAAGAACAAAATCAGTCGCATTTGCTATACACCGCGTTTGTATTATCATAATGTATACAACGTCAGCTTTCTAAAAACATAGTTTTAGTACTTATGATGACTTAGAATAAGTTGTGGCTATGAGCTCTGAAATAAATTCCACAGCTCGTATTGGAATTGCTATTATAGAATCTATTAAGTACTACAACTTTCTCAAGTGCCTCTTCTAGAAATGTTCTTGCGAACTCATATTCTCCTATTTACACATTTCGTCTATGGTACATCAGATTTTCGAAGAGTCTGTCGCTACATTGCATGATGACGAGACCAAATGAATAACGATATCCCATTTTAGAAAGCTATATTTGGGTATTCGAACTAATAAGAAGGAATATATCAGCAGTATATGACTCACACAACAATGTGTTTGACAGAAGCTGCGTGCTTTAATGGGATCTGTATTCGTATAATAATATTTTCTTTTCCACTTATGGTTTATCAGTAATAAGAAAGTCTTTCAGAATGAAGAACACCTAGGGGCTATTCCCAAAACATCAATATACAGAGTGTTTCAGAACGACACCGAACGAATATATAGAAGTATTATATGTAGAATATATAGAAGTAGTTTGCTAGCTTCTATGTGACACATATGGATAGCTTTTTTTTACCGCCAATATAGCCACATTAAAAACGCTTCAGAAATAAGCGTGGATTGGGCAGTTACAGGAACAACGCCGCGTGCCTCACGCTATCGAAGTTCGCAGTTAGGTAACACATCGTGCCCCCTGCTGTAACTGTTTGTAAACATACCGTTATACTTCAGGTAGCTTGCTAGTATTTAGCATTATTGTCTAATGAAACCGCAATAAAGAAGATATTCTTTAGTTATTTGTTTATGGGTGCTTAATGGGTTCCAACATTCCGGTATAACAGTAGATGATGGCTTAATCTGATGAACATATGAAACTTAAACCTTTTAGAGGGAAGATAATGTTAGTGAGGTTGAATATGGAAGCATTAAATGTTAAAAACAACAGAGAACAATATGAAAGAATTATAGACAACGCCAACCAAAACTAAATGCCTTGTGCAATGAGACAAGCATTTTATTTCATTGTGTTTAATACTAAATAAAGCACTTGTAACTGAAAAGGAAGTTGTCGATTTTACAGTAACTGTAAAAAGCACTATACAATTAAGATCATAGCAAAATGAGCAAACTTGGAACTGCCCGAGTCATTGTCGACTTTTTCACAAGTGACTGCCCTTTGCCTCATTACTTGAAAGCGTGGCTGGGGTCAGTAATAAAGAGCAAAGAGCAATGCGACCGAATAACAACTTTTGTGGTTTGCATAACAGTGGTTCCAGCTTTGCCTGGTTACAAAATAATGTAATACTTACTTCTGTATAAAATTATACCTAAGAGAATTTCTGACCGAATTTCTGACAAGTTAAGTTATGAAGTACTAAACGGCTCTATTCGCTTGTCATAAAAGAATTTTAAACATACGAAATTTTAATCAAAATTGTTATAGAAAATCAAAATTTTCAAAAAAATTAACGTGTACTGTACACACACACACACACACACACACACACACACACGCACACGCACGCACGCACGCACACACAATCATACACGCACAGATCCTTTCTAACAGTACCTTTTTTTCTTCAGGTACCTCCAAATGCACTTTTCTTGTTGAACCTGAGTATCAACTGTTTATTGGGACACAATACTTCCTCCACTTACTGTAAGTGCTTATCTGTTATACAAATTATTCACGAACGATTTTCTAGAACATGTATTTCATTAATGATTCTGAGCAGATGTAATTTTGTTTATCCCTGCTTCCAAATCTGTGACATATTCTTGGAAATACTCCTACAGTGATTAATGATACTACAAGGACTTGGAAATAGGTAACTAGCGCCAACCAAAGGCATTATTCCAAGAAAAACAGCTGAAGATCTGGGTCATGATGTACACCAGAGAATAGAACTACGTTCTCTGTACCTAAGGAAAGAAACGAACTAATTCTTTCTCTTAATTTCCTTTATAAAGCATATAACTCTTAATTTACTGAGGCAATGAGTAAATCTAGAGAAGGGCTATTTTGTTGTTTTGTGCACGACGTATCTACACCAAAAGTTAATCCTTAATTGCTGTATAGTGCATTATATGTATGCTCTAGTTTCTAAAACCTTGGGATAATATTTTAATTTAGGGGCAAAATATGTAGCAGAGGAAAACAATAATGGCACAAACTACTAAACGGAATAAAGAGGGCACTGTAAAACTAGCAATTTCAGGAGGTGTTAGCGCTACCATATGTTTCGATTTGCTTTGATTTTGGTGCCTTTCACCTGTACGTTATTATACAAACAGACATTTTTACTTAAAGTACTTTCGCTTGCAGAGAAGATAAAAAGCTTGAACACATTTTGTAACTTTATCACTTAATAAGCGTTTTCTTAAAAAGACAGCATTAAAGGACACACATTTATTGCAACCAAATACACATATATTAGACCATGTGTCTGTATCTACTTTTCCAGGCAAGAATGACCAACAGAATCTTATAAAACAAAAGCAACTAATCTTTGTTTCACATAAGCTTGCCCCGTATCTCTTAGCGGTCACGTGACCTTATCATCTCTCATTGGCTGCTACTGCAGTATAGACTGTTGTGCAGTAAAAATTAGTTCGTTATTTAACATGGCGATATATATTTATATGTTGGAAGAGAATTGTCAAATTTATATTTTCGTAACTGTTTTAATTAAATATATTACGCAACAGAGTTGATTTATCTGAAATGCATGTTAATTCTTAAACGAAGTAAAGAGGAGGTTCCTTTGTTCTCAAGCACATGGCACGATAGCACGTGATTTAGCGGTAGTGATGACATATTTGTTTATATGACTTATCACTGACATTGTTTTAAACTGGATTAGTCATATATCGCCATTCGAAGGTGTGTTGTGCCTAGTGCGAGAACTAAATTGATCATTTACTGCGCTTGTACTTATTACATGTTTAATGGCAGAGTCTACCACCAGTTTTTCGCTTAAGCATCGTAAGGGAAAACCTTTACAAAGCGGCGAAAAAAGAATTGTGTTGCATGTGTTTAATGCACACACAGAGAAGAATCCGTCTTTTGTCAGTGAGAGAAGTCGAACAGCTGTGCTCTGAACTTACAGGTGTGTTAGATGTGTAGGAACATCGCGACATGTAATTGACACAACAGGAAAACTTATCACTCCAGGGGCGATATTGCTGTGTGGCGAAGACGTTATTTAAGGACAGTCAGATTGTACCGGGATACAAATTGCAAAATATACTACCATGACGAGACTTGGGTGAATGAAGGACACACGACAAGTATGGAGTGACACGACTTTTAAGACTGAAAGACGATAATTTCTGCAAGGTGCTGGTTTAAAAAATCCCAGTGGAAAAGGCCGAAGGCCTTTCATTATAAACTTGTTTCAGTTTCATTGCTTATTCACTCAGTTTCAACTTGCTCAGTTTCATCATAAACTTCTATTTTTGCATGCCTTCATATTCTTATTTCTATGATTTTGTCTATCTTCCTGCCAATTATTATGACGTTTACTGCAGGTTTAAATACGACGGGAAGGCACCGCCTGTGGCCTATGGTGCGAATGCATTAGCCAATTAGGATGAGGGGGAAGGTAGTTGCACGCGGAGTGATACATGTCAGCGGGGCAAGGTTATATGAAACAGAGTTTAGGTCCCACTTTAGGAAATAGTGTCCTAACCGCTGGTCGACTGGAATCACCATCAGCAGGTTCCTATTTAAGCCGTCCTCGTATCAAAACGTAACTCATTTTCTCCAGAGTGTCTCCACATGCGCATTAAGTATTCATGTATTTGAAGACATATTTACGAGCTCTTATTCACACGCATTTCTTTTTATAATATCCTAAAATTTATTTAACATAATTAATAGATATTATTATTATTATTATTATTATTATTATTATTATTATTATTATTATTATTATTATTATTATTATTATTATTATTATTATTATTATTATTATTACTATTATTATTATTATTATTATTATTATTATTATTATTATTATTATTATTATTATTATTATTATTATTATTATTATTATTATTATTATTATTATTATTATTATTATTATTATTATTATTATTATTATTATTATTATTATTATTATTATTATTATTATTATTATTATTATTATTATTATTATTATTATTATTATTATTATTATTATTATTATTATTATTATTATTATTATTATTATTATTATTATTATTATTATTATTATTATTATTATTATTATTATTATTATTATTATTATTATTATTATTATTATTATTATTATTATTATTATTATTATTATTATTATTATCATCATCATCATCATCATCAGATTGCTGAATATAAATCAGTTTTAAAGCTAAAAACAAATATTCATAATTAATTTACCTCATGTTTACTTACGTGTCGGCTATACGTTTCAGATGCATAAGACGAGTAGTATTGGCTCTGTACTTACTCGATCACTTTAGCAAATGAGTAGAAACCACTCGTCCTCTATTTTCTTGTTTTTCAACATGAGACAATGTAATCCAATAAAAATTACTCATTCTATGTACGTATAAAGCAAATAAATCTGTTTTTTACATCAACTAATGTGTAACTATATGAAGATTGTAATGTAATTGATGTAAGTAGCGCACAATTTAAACCACAATTGGACTGACAATGCACAAAGTGGCCTTCAATGTAGGTAGAGGATACAAAAATATTTAGAAAAACGATAACAAGAAATAAACTCTAATCGCAATAAAATATGACACATATATGAAAATTTGTAACACTCACATACGTTATCCTGCTGCACCGATTGCAGCTGAGGATATTTTAATTTGGATAAATTCAGGATAGTAATTATTAGAATAATGGGTATCGCGTGCAATCCCGTGCAGCCACAATAAGCCCTATGTCAACCTACTGGAATAAACTTTAAAACAGTTGAACGGTTTAGAACGAACATGTTGATATACATTTAACACGGATTATAGCGCATGCGCTTAGAATCATATTATATTTCACATGTTACCATCGCAGTAAATGTCGCCTGTTCCTCTTTTTTCTCTGAGATTTGTCATTTATTAGGAGCTTACGTATTAAAAGGAGATGTAACAGTAAACATCGCAAGTGGACCACTTTGGGCCTTTTGTGCTTCCAGCCTGACTCTTAGAAGGTAGGGATGAACAGAAGGTAGGGATGACGATGTGCACTAGTAAGGACGGAGCCCATAACTATTCCAATATGATTCCAATCCTGTCGACAGGTAGCCCTGTCCACAAGAAGTTTAGAGGGGTATGAAGAGCAGACGCTTGAACTGTTAGTTGGAGCTTGAACTGCCGTAGTATCACAGTTGGTTAGAGCAAACGCATGGAGAGCGGGAGATCCGTGGTTCAAACCCCGGTTATGGCATTGAATTTTTCAGTCTGGCTCTACTCATTCAAACCTTAGCCTACACACGGATAGTGTGGAAGAAATGATTATTTCCATCAATTTACCTGAAAAACAGAGTGGTTTATCTATAAAGCCTGGGACTTGAGTGCTTACAGCTTGGTGAGTCGCCACAAAAGGCGCGTGTCTCATAGCATATGAGAACTCCTAGTAGTCTAAAGGGAAACATATGAATCAGTTGGAGAATTCAATGTTATGTCGGCACGTTGGCTATAGTAGCTCAGTTGGTTAGAGAGTAGGAGATCCGTGGTACAAATCCCAGCTATGGCATTGAAGTTTTCAGTCTGGCGCTACTCATTCAGACCTTAGCCTACATACGGTTAGTGTGGAAGAAATGAATATTTCCTTGAACATGTTTGTGGAAGTAACTGTAGTGTTTGGTATTATGTATAAGTGAATTATATATAATACACACCGTTTGTTTATTTTAAACGAAGCTTCCATCCTTCTCATACTCGGAAGGGAGCATATACACCGTGCGCACAGCATAAGTGATTACGCTACACACTCTTCTAGCTTGCTTTCTCGTCCTGGGCAAACAGTACCTCAGACTCACGCAGGATGGGAACTGCGGGCATGTACGAGCCTCTTACAGGAAGGAAGAGGGCCTCAGCATTACCGTTAATTGCCACGGAGGGGTATTTCCATATAGTTAGCTCCACCGTTCTGCTAAAACATATGTTCGTATTAGCCACTGTTGCCTAGTCTTGTAGCCTTGTGACAAATGCACAAGAAATTTCAGACGGTAGAAGAATCCTATTTGTCGAGGACATACTGAATATGAGCACCGGAGCCACCATTCGTTGTTTAGCTTTTCTTTTCCTCAGATCAATGAGATAAACAAGTATGGGATTACATGGTCCTATATTACTTAGAAGATTTTAGAAAGTCTGTGTCAGGGAAACAACATACGATGGCAGGTGTTTGCAAGATTTGTTGCACGTAGCTGTACTTTTAGAAGTGAGGGATACAGGAAAATATTATGGGAAACTGCAAATCTCCAATTCAAGCGCTAGGTCAAAGATCTATGACCCAAACGTGGTTTCCAGTGTTTTACATCCCATAATACGAATAACAGTAATACTGTCAATTTCAAGTTCTTTCTGGGCCAGTGAGATATCTCTCAAGTTATGGTTTGCTACAAGCTCTGCCCCTTTTCCTTTACTCTCCGTAAGGGATGTAAAAGCAGCCCTCGAAGAAGCTTAAGTTTTGCTAGAGGTCGGAAAGAAGTTAACCACTTGCTGTGAGTTACGGATCACGTGTTTCACAGAGAGTCAAGCCAAGTGGAACAGCAAAACACAAAGGCAATAATTCTTTTGCACTAAGCCCTAAGAAATAAAGTAGACACATATTTTGAGAGAATTTCTTTTACTTGGATTTGCCTCTGTGTTCCCAAAGTGATTCTATAACAAAAGCAAAGCGGAGAAATATCACAGAACCTCCGGACATGATGAAAGAAAAGTGCTTGAGATGTAGAAATTAGTTAAACAGCTATTTCGCTGAAATACAACTTGTTTAAAACTTTCTATAGAACAATGCGCCCTTAGAGTTTACAAAGTATAGTAGCGATATATGTGTTGTTTGTGACCTTAAATTGTGTTGAATAAACCCAATTGCAAGAACTTATTGTAGTTGGCCATATAAATAGTTCTGTGGTCCAGGGACCAGATCAGGCTAAGGTCTATCGCATGACCGCTGCGTTATGTCCACAGACATCGTACGCAGATTGTAGTCAGCATTGTGCTTCTCCTTTTCTGGTGCAGTTTGTGAGACTACTAGCTTCTCAATTGATTCTAACCCATCTCCAAGCTCTTAACCAGCCTTCTGAAACCCCGATATAAAGGCTAACAAAGATGGGCGATTAACATAGCTTCAAAAGCCTAACGGAGTTGGCCTAAAGCATTCTACTAATAAATTAAATGCTGACCTATCGGAATGTGTACTGTTTTACTGTCGTAAAGGTATTTTTGTTTTACTATTTTCTTCAATAACTGAGCCCAGTTATGATGTATTTGAATTAAAGGCTGACATTTTTAATGTTTACACTCTTTTAATGCAATTTTCGACTCTGTGGTGTGTTTTTTCTTTCAACACGTACAGTTGTAGCAGACACCAGCTTTCCAATTCCACAAAAAGCTATTGTTTCACCTTCCCCTATGATCACAATTTTGCCATTTTTCCTACTGATTTAACAAGATTAACATCAATACCACGCTGTGTATTTGATAAGATACTCAAATGACAAAATAAACAAGTACCGCAATTAGAAGACAAAGAATAAACGCAAAAGCATCGCACTGAGTCTCGTAATATCTAACGTTGCATTAAGCAAAATATTTCATTTTTTTAATATCTTAATTACTATTTTTCTCCACCAACGCAACCTAATAATTCAATTAAAACACCTGGCTCTCTTTCTCTTTCTTTTCTTTTTTTTGAAGAAAAACATGAAACTGATTAACACGTAATGTCTTTTTGATATATTATTAATGCACGAATATAGTCACATTTGGTAATGCTGCCTCGGTAGCGTGTCTGTCTCACGTTCAAGAGGTCCCGAGTTCGAATATCGGTCAGGGTAAGGATAAGGATTTTCCTGTTTTTTCCTTATTCTGAAAGACGAATGTCGAGTAACTCTAAGCTCTGTGGATCCTGGACTCATTTGAGCATCATTTCACATATTCTATTCTTCGATATGACTTAACATTGGAGGCGTAAATTTAAAAAAAAAAAAAAAAAAATCTGTAAATCTTTAATGCTAAAATACAATGCAAAAGTGTACTGCGTGGTTTGTAAAATTAATATGGAATAAAACAAAAATATAAAAGTAGAATTCATGCAGTCAGATAACACAGAAGAAAGCAGAATTTTCCATCAAACACCAGAAGTAATACCGAATGGAGTATTAAAAACACTAATGTGTTTTCTTCTGCCGGACAACTACTAAAACACTGTGTATCGAGTTTTCAGCATAAACACATGTTTTGTGATCTATAAATAAACAAATCATTTCTTCACATTAGCCGTTATAAGCTAATGTTTTTGATAGAGTCAACATGAACAATTCAATGCCACGGCCGGGATTTGAACCACGGATCTCCTAGTTTTCGTCCAGTCGCTCTTGCTCATTGAGCTACCACGGTCAACTTGCCGTTATAACATTAAATTCCCCATTTCACTCGTATATTTTCCCGGTAAACCACTAGGGGCTCTTCCATTCGAGATACACCGTTTGTAGCGACTTACTATCGTAAGTACTTGAGTACCAGGCTTCATTTAACTCTTATTATTTTAGTGAATTGATGGAAATTAATCATTTCTTCACACTATCCGTATTTAGGCTAAGGTTTTTGATAGATAAATGTTAAATGGTGAAGCCTGGGACATAAAGTACTTAGATAGTAAGTCGCCACAACCGTTGTATCTCGGATGCGAGAGCCCCTAATGGTTTACCGGGGAAATATACGAGTCAATTGGAGAATTTAATGTCATGACAGCACGTTGGTCATGGTAGCCCAATGGGTAAGAGCGACTGGACGGAAACCAGGAGATCCGTGGTTCAAATCCCGGTCGTGGCATTGAATTCTTTTTGTTGATCCTATCTATCAAATAAACAAACCAGAGAAAATGTGTGCATTTGTTTGTGTTCAAATAAATCGTATAAATCGTACGAAACACATAAGGGTGGTATTCATAGTTATCAAGTTGGTCTAGACTATCTTCCGACTAACTTGGTCCGGACCAAGCCTGACTGTGGGATTTGGGGATTTCATTAGCTAGGGGATTCGGTACATAGGCCACCATGCTGGGCGCATTGTTCCTATGCCCCCAAGTGGCCCCCATCCGCGGGAGGAAGGATGAGGCGAAGGCGACAGAGGGTGGCCGACCCAAGGAGCCACGACAGTACAGAGGGCAGGATCCCTACAGTTTACTTGGAAAGAGACTTCCCCCGACAAGCCAGGACAACGAACCCGCTCCCCTGCAGCAGGACGGCAACGAGCCCAGCAGCTGAGCCCTAATGGTCCAAGGCTGGTGATCCAAGCCACAAAAGTCCCTGGCTGGTGGTCCCAAAATGGTCCCAGCAGAGGAGCTGAGGCCGGAAACCGGAGGAGGAAGAAGTTCTCCTCAGAGCATATCATCCTGCCATGCACCGTTGAGACACCCGCCGACATTTCTACCCTACACCAGATGAGAGATGATGTGAAGTCATAATGGAGATGAAATGGCGCGACGGGAAATTCAGGGAATGTAATTAACCTACCCAACATTCACCTAGCAACCCGGGAAACCCCCCTAAAACCCATGGGTCAGGTAGGTTGGCCACGAGAATCGAACCCAGGCCTCCCGAATGCGGGCCACAGACGAAACCGCCTGAGCCATCCCACTCGGTAAGTCTGACTATGAATAAATAAAACTTACTGCATGAAAATGAAGGTACCTTTAAAGGATTCGATGAAGCCACCACGACTTTCTTATTATCTGCACTAACCATTTACAAGATATTCGACGTTATTTGTTTCAGTTTTTCAGACATTTTATAGATTAGTGCATGTCTGACTCGTGGTTCCACAATTTCTCGTAATTTTATGTAAAATTCGTAGCTTCAATTTCAGTAGATAGCGAGCTGTTATAATGTGCCTAATTCTTCATAAGATTTTCTTGCGCCCATAATGGAATGACGAGACTTTTTTCATTATTTGGATGTAAGGAATAGTTTGTGGAAAAAGGATGTAAAGAAAATCGTGTAAATGTGGAACTTAGAATCCTCAGCATCAATATATCGTCAATATTTCAAATATTGAATAAACTGCTTAAAGGTATTCGACTCATTCAATCTATAAAGAGTTCAAGGGTGCAGATATTTCATGATTGAGGTTTAACATCTGATATTAATTTTTACTTTTAGAGAAAAATACATCGAAAGGAAGGAAAAATGCGTACTTTATGCAAAATGCAAACGATTTTCCTCTCTCTAGATTTAAAATTTTCCTTGCTTTAGTAAAAAATTTTCAACTCCGGTAGCTTATTCTCTGCGGGCAGGCGTTGTTTTCATTTGCTTGTTGTAAAGAACGAAAATTAAAGGAAGCGTCTACGGATATGTGTGTTATATCATCTGAAAACACGCTAGAAGGCACATTTATGCTAAGTTGACTCCCTCGAGGCAATGTTTTTCCAGACCATCTGCACCTCTTCGGGAAAGTAATGCTGTCTATGCATGTTTATAAAAATATGTTTAAGAACATGATGAATGGTGCTTGCTTATAGTAAGTACCCAAGTTTCATTACATTTTGTTGTAAAGCTCCACTTACAGGTACCTTATGTTATCCTACTGTAATATTATTTATTTAATTGACATCTCCAGCGTTAATCCGACTATAATAATCATAAGATTAGGTTCTCCCATGACCATTATTTAAGATACTTACTGCAAAATATTAATTAATTTTCCTTTACTGGTTACATTTAAGACTTGTAAATGTATTTACGCAGGAAAAGTTAAATGTTTAAAAATAATTTTGATACTTAGCCGGACCTCAACTCGTTAAAGACAAGATATCACCCAACATTTGAAATAGTTCTGTTTGAAGTACTAGAAAACGTTAATGAATAGAAGAGAATATTCACAAAAATGCTAGGAACTTTATTTTATATTATATGCTACTAGGAGGTGCACATATAATTCTAAAGGCACTCAAAAGTAGTTAAAAAGTGTTATCCATTTAATCATAATATATTGAGACGCATTTTCTCCGTAGTTACTAAATTTTTGTATTGTATCAGGTTTCTCCCCCCCCCCAAAAAAAAACACGAAATGACTAGGTTTTTTTATGTTATTTGCAACAAAAAAATGTGTGCCTATTTTCAACTTCAGTATATCATATTATAGTAAAGAATACTAAAAATGCATAGAAAACGAAAAATGTCCAGATCAGATACGTCGAGCGGGAAAATTCTTTGTAAGCATTTTACTTGTATACCTGAACTAAGCATCAAATTTAATGCTCATATGAATATATTTTTGTTATGCGGTTTATATACACGCATAGACGCGCGCGCGCGCGCGCGCGCACACACACACACACACACACACACACACACACATATATATATATACAGTCATTAAAGCCCTTTAAATATGCTTTGCTTCACTTCAAAATGCGTATTTGTATAGAAATCTGAAGATATAAAGAATGTTAATTTAAGACAAATATTTCTCTCACGTACATAGTATGTAGGTGTGTGACTAAGGTGCATGACTCTATGGGAGAGTTGTAGCGCCAGTCCGATAGACAATGTTATTTTACAGTTACAGCGAGGTCTATCCGAAAGTCTATCAGCCCGGGAGCGATGGAAAACTCCGGGGTTCTTTTCTTGGGGCAATACCTTGAGTCTAAAATGCCCCTCTATCGACAACAACGTCAAGACTGGTGGAAGTGGATACGGCACTTACGCGCGTCAACCCCGCAGGGAAGACTACCGGTGGGGCCTCCTGTTGATATAGCACACCTTCTACTAACTCTGCGGGCTAGTACCCGGGACCTTTTAGGCAACCCTCTGCCCCCCCCCCCGGGTGGCCGAAGCCTGCTATCCGATCTCCCGCGGGTAACGGGAACACACTGCCCCCTCGAGTCCAACCTAATCCGAACAACTCCCATTCAGGAAGGGGCTCGGCTGTTCGGCCCGAGGTTCCTCTAGTAACGTCAGAGGTGCCAGGAGTGCTAAGGGTCCGCAGCGGCTGAAGGGCAGATAGATTATATTTTATCCTATGTTTTAAACATAGGCAATGTTCCTAGTTATTAGTGATATGTGTTTCTACTAAGATTCTTATTTGCCTTTGATAACGTGGTATTTTTTCAGAACAAAGCGGCAGAACAATAAAAATTACACATAAAGAAGGAATAACTACAACATTTAGAAAAAGAACACAGCGACATGGTCCTAGGGAAAAGGGGGAAAAAGGATATTCTTTGCGCGACCTGAGATGGACTCAGCACTTTCGAAATCAAGATTATGTAACAATATGTATAATGAATAATCACAGTCTTCATCACCATTATCATCAGACTGCGAGAAACATTAATGTCTTTATCATTCAGTCCATTTAGTTTGAATTAATGAATAAATGAATGAATGAATTCCTGTAATTCCTTAAGAGGAACACAGGACCTTCTGAACCGCGTAGCATTGAGGCCCGAAGGGAACGGGTTGAGGACTAAAGAGATTCTGCGATGAGGGATCAGCTCAACGCCGAAAGTGAAAGTACGAGTAGGAAAGATGATGATATAGCAATTGGTTGAAGCTGGAGGGGGAAACTGGAAGACCCGGAGAAAACCCGCCCCAGTGCCATGTTGTCCACCACAAATCACTCACCCGCCTCTGTAGCGTAGATGGTAGCGTGTCTGCCTCACGTTCAAGAGGTCCCGATTTCGAATCACGGTCATGGTGAGCTACCTGGATAAGACATGTCACCCATCTCATTCACCGTCCGATATGACTTAACGTTGGAGGACGTAAAATTACAAAATTACAAAAATCACTCACCTTCAAATCTCAATTTTCTGTCGCCTGGGATCGAACGCGGGCCGCCTTGGTGAGAGTCAAGTGCTCTAACCACTCAGCCATGGAGCGCCCAGAACGTTTATTTTCCTTTCTTATTAATTCCAATTTGTTATAGTCAACAGTCTATTTTCTCATGTGATCTATTTAAATTGAAAATAATTACTTCTCTGGTCGATGTGTTTTCAGATTCTAAATTGATTAATTTTCATTTAGTTTCTGTTGTAGTGTACATCCATGGTGTCTTGCATTAGATTTAATTTTTGCTATGTATATTGGCTCATTTGCTTTTCGTTTTTTGTTTCCTTCATAAATTGTTTCTGTGTAAATAAAATGAAGATAGAAATTACACAAAAGAGATTAGTACACGTGTCGCCAGCTTTAGTTATGATCTCCAACATCTCGGGTTTTGATAGGGTCTGCTGCCAAACGCCTCGGTGAAGAACTATGTATTTTATCTAAGGTTATGTGTGGGTGCCTGTGGAAAGCTAACAGTTGTCTATTTGAAGTGAACTGCCGAATGCTTTAGACTTTAGCATGAACTATTTCTGAGTCTTATCAGGTGAAATCGTAGCTGAGAAGTAATACAACTTCTAAATTATGCATATCAATTTTTGGTATAATGTTACTGTTATTTGCATTCTAATAAGTAACTCACTACAGTTCATTTTCTCAATATTATTATGGAAACAGGATTACGATTAGCATTTCACTACGGAGGGCATTCGATACGTGGGGCACCATGCTGGGCCCATTGTACACTATGTCCAAAAGTGGGGCACCCCTGGGGGAAGGATGAGGCCAGAGGGATCAGAGGGCGGCCGTCCCAAAGAGCCACGACAGTGTAGAGGCAGGGTCCCTACAGTTTACTTGGAGACTTGCCCCGACAGGCCAGGACAATGAACACGCTCGCCTACTTCGGGACGGCAACGAGCCCAACAGCCGAGCCCTAATGGTCCCAGGCTGGCGGTTTCGAAATGGTCCCAGCAGAGGTGCGGAGACCGGCAACCGGAGGAGGAAGTAGTTTACCTCAGAGCATATCATCCTGCCATGCACCGCCGAGACACCCGCCCACTCTTTCTACCTTGAAAGAGGCCATCAGATGAGTGATGACACGAAATGATAATGGAGATGAAATGGAAGGACAGCAAATTTGGGGAATATAATTAACCTAACCAGTATTTACCTAGCGACCTGGGAAACTCCCGATAAAACCCATGGGTCAGATAGCTTGGCCACGGGAATCGAACCCGGGCCTCCCGAATGCGGGCACAAACGTAACCGACTGAGCCATCCCGCTGGACTGGAAAAGAGCTCCTCAGATTATATTCTCCCATATAATAGAATTTACGTACGAACATGTACTGAAACATAGAATCAAGTAGGAATGCCTTTTGCAATTATAAACCACCATAGTAATTAAACTCTTGACACAGCCCGAAAAAAAAATAAGAAAACTCTACTTAGATTTCATAAAATAACAAAGTTCGTCTGCACCAGCATCATTCATTTTGGAACATAGTTAAAGCCAATAGCTACTACTATTAATAAAAAATAATTATGAACCTGGTAACTATTAAAGCAAGAGAAAATCGCTACTGTGACCGTTACATTAACATGTAATTGAACCAGCGCCAGTTATAAACATTACCCAAAACAATAAAGTAACATTTTGTTCTTGAAATGTCATGAAATGTCTTCTAGTCCATACTGTGTCGATTCCATACGTGACATACCTATTCTTTGCATGAATGCTAGTAATTGGTATTTTATGTAGAAAATCCTGTGATGATTTGACATTAGTTTCTCTATGCACCAGCAATGCAATAACAACGACTACTTAAACCGTATTAGTATGTTTCTTTAAATTTTAGAGTTTCTTAAAAGTTTACTATTTAATGACAAAGGAAGTGAGTAAAACTGAAGGTATCTCAGGTTGACCAAGTTGGTTCCACGTTTTCTAATATTAGTCTTGGTAATTAAATTCCTTTATACCGCCAAAGTTGTTTTACCTTAAGTTCATAAGAAGATCATACTTCTTTTGTTTTCATTTGAGCAAACGAAATTAAACACTGCTCAAGTAGAGAAAGCCTTACGGCAGCAATAAAACTTTTTGTTGTAGTAAGAAACATTTCGTAAACCTGGGAATGCAACGCAGCCCGATCACTAGCTCCGCAGAACTAAATCCTCTTAGGGAAATGTATCTGCTCTTTGTGGCTCAAATGATTTGTGTATGTATGAGTGTCACGAGGCAGTCCTGAGTGAAACATTGCTTTCTGCTGCGAAATCACAGCGAGAAATACCTAGCCTTACAACAAATCATAATATTTGTTCTTTTAAGTGAAGAAACTGTGCTGAATATATTTGGCACCTAACAAATTTATAACATTAATACATGGCACATTAAAACAAATTCTACCAAGTGAAAACCCCTTCCTGTGTGCAACACTTTTTGTTTTTTTGAAGAATATGCTGTCTGTTACTGCAGTAGTGAATTACGGCATCTTTATCTTGGGGTACACATGAGTTGGGGTGAAAAAAGCAACACAAGTTCAATTGGCTCATAAATACAGTGGAGTTTGATTAATGAGCTATTTTAAGCTATTTGAGGTATTAGAATTCATCTGTTTCTAAATGTTGACATCAGAAACTGAAACCAATGAAATATTAGACATATATTGTAACCCTGCGGGATGGCTCAGGCGGTTTCGTCTGTGGCCCGCATTCCGGAGGCGCGGGTTCGATTCCCGTGGCCGACCTACCTGACCCAGGGTTTATTCGGCAGTTTTCCATGGTCCCTAGGCGAATTCTGGGTACGTTAATTACATCTCCCGAATTTCCTGTCCCTCCATTTAATCTCCATTATCATTTCTCATCATCTCTCATCTGGTGGTCTCTTTCAGGGTAGAAGTGTCGGCGAGTGTCTAGGCGGTGCACGGCAGGATGACATGCTGCATGGAAAACTACTTCCTCCTCAGGTAGGTTGATTGCCGGTCTCCGCGCCTCTGCTGGGACCATTTCGGGACCACCAGCCAGGGAGCTTTGGGTCTCGGAGCGCCTGCCTGGAACCTTTGGGGCTCGGCTGCTGGGCTCGTTGCGGTCCCTCTGTAGGGTAGCGAGTTCGTTGTCCTCACCTGTCGGAGGAAGTCTCTTTCCAAGTAAACTAAAGGGACCTTTCCCTTTGTACTGTCGTGGCTCCTCGGGTCGGCCGCCCTCTGCCTCCTTCGCCTCATCCTTCCTCCCGCGGGTACCCCACATGGGGGCATAGGAACAATGGACCCAGCATGGTGGTCTACGTACCGAATCCCCTCCGTAATATAATCTCAAATCCAATATCTTGTAACTTGTATAGAACCCGAATTTTCTAACTACACGCTCTTTTATCAAAATAGTTCCCGCCTACTTCATTAGCGATCCAGCGAATTTCTAACATCACCTATTAATAAAACGTAATTTTTTATCCGCATCACAGTGAATTGCTAAATTCTAAGAATTCCTTTTGTCTTCGTGTCTGGCAGAAGTGGCGTACGTACACGTTTGCAGTCCTGCAATTTCTGAACGGGCGGAACTCCTGGTATCCAACTCAACAATTTAGTGTTGATTTGATGGCTGGAATGTCATTAAACTAATTTAATCACCGAGCGGGATGGCTCAGGCGGTTTCGTCTGCGAACCGCATGCCGGAGACTAGGGTTCGATTTCCGTGCCTAACATACCTGACCCATGTGTTTCTTCGGGAATTTTTCCGGCTCGCCAGGCGAACACTGGATAGGTTAATTACAGTCCCCTCCTTTTCATCTCCATTGCAATTTCACACCACATCTCATCTGGTGGTCACTTTGAGGGTAAAGGTCGGCGAATGTATAGGCCATGCATGGAGAATGATATGCTCTGAGGAGACTACTGCCTCCTCCGGTAGCTCGGTTACCGAGTGTATTTTTAAGTCAAAACTTTAGTGAGAATATAATAAGGACATAATAATATATAATTATTTTATTTTATCTGAACCGGCTACTGCGACCATTTCTAAGTATGTCCATTGCCCTGGCCTACGGGAGGAGATTTCTAACTAAGATGTAGGGAGCCTGCCCTCTGCACTGCCATGACTCCTTGAGACGGCCGCCCTTTATGTCCTCTTCTCTCATTCCTTCCTTCGGAGGATGCCCTACTTTGGGGCATAGATCACGACTGGTCGCAGTGCCGAATTCCTTCCGTAGTAATCCCAATGCTAATCCTAACTTAAGTAATTGCCTCTTAAAATAAGACCTGAAGCTTTCCTGGCAACGAATATGCTTACTGTCTTCTCGGGCAACAAGCCAGGTGAAAAGACGATTGGATATCGAAGTTTCTGGAGTGTACATCGTTCCCATCATTAGGATATTTATATAATGTTACAACCACAAATGAAACACTAGATATAACACCAATATAAACAAATACAAAACGCTATCAAAATTCGCATTACTGAACAAAAGACTGTTTTCAGTAAATTAAATTCCAGGTCAGGAGATGGCATGTGTATATAAAATTATGTCAAAGAAACATAACTACTTAATTTGGTTACCACGCTGTATTGGTCTTTGCTTCTTAAATCGACGGATTTACATTTTTAAGGCCGGTTTCCAAGAGGAGCTGAACTGAAATCCAACATCACGATTAAGAGTGCTCCTTTCAGAGGAAATCGCTAAGGCCTACTTAATGGTCCTGATGTATTTGGCGAGAATTCTGCTGATTCTACAGGATAGGTTGCCGGTAAATGGGATGCAGGCTGTAGCGGTAGGCTTATCTGACGCTTGCTGTATTACAGGTTTCCCTTTCTTAGCTCTGGTGATCGAGGCCTCAACTTCAGATTCGGACGAGCCGTTTTGACGGAAAGTGAGTCTCAGATGCTGTAATTCCTGTTTTAAGTGACTGGGATCAGAAATAGTCAAAGCTCTGTGGGCCAGTGTATTGAGAACTCCCAGTCGTTGAGACTTACGATGGAAACTATGAGCGTTCAGATAGAGATCGGTGTGTGTAGGCTTGCGGTATACAGCATGCCCTAGTGTACCGTTGCTGTTTTTTGAAACAATAATGTCCAGGAATGGAAGAGTTCCATCCTTCTCCACTTCCATGGTAAACTATATTTGAGTTCGAAGGCTGTTGAGATGCGCAAGAAAGCTGGGCAAAGTGTCTGATCCATGTGGTCGAATTACAAAAGTGTCGACCATGTATCCATAGAAATGAGATGATTTAAGTGGAGCAGTGGCAAGTATTTCATGTTGTAGGTGTTCCATATAGAAATTAGCTATAGCTGCTGACAAATGGGAGCCCATTGCTACTCCGTCTACTTGTTCATAGAAAGTACCTCCAAACAAGAAACGTCGATATCTAATCGTCTTTTCACCTGGCTTGTTGCCCGAGAGGAAAATGAGCATAATTGCCTCTTCTTAACATGGATCTTGGCTATTTAATTACTTTTCTGATAAAATTCATTTTTGCTTTTACAATATGCATAATTTGAACAAATTTAAGTTATTTGTTGCAATTATTTTACTACTGCATCCTATATATGCGTCTGAATGGCGACAATTATATATAATTTATCTAAATGATTAATAATTCCAGTATTATATTATTTGGATTATTTTTCTTTATTTATTATAATTTGAACGAATAACTCCTTGTATTTACCGTACTTGTTTCAATAAAGGCAGCACCATCAACAAAACCAATTTTCATTCAGACGCTTCTAGAAGGAAACTACGCATGTGCTGAGGTTTTGCAGAAAGGCCCAATTACTTGAAAGCAACAAATAACTACACATAAGAGCTGCTAGTTCTCAGTCCCTGCATCAGCAAAGACAGGAAGCTACTGAGAAGGTTGCAGTCATCATTGAATAAGACTCGAACAATCGAGTTGGTATATTATCAGAAACCGACCAAAGGGAATGATTTTAAATCAGATATTTTGTTTTGAAACGGATGCCAATCAGGCTACGCAGGTAAAAGAAGAGGAAGAGAGAGAGAGAGAGAGAGAGAGAGAGAGAGAGAGAGAGTAAGAGAGAGAGAGATGCTGTGTTCCTTCCTTATCTTGGTGTTGCACCATTCCATTACCGACACTTACGTTCCTGGATGTTTTATGGAACTCCTATTTCTCAGCCCAAAATTACACTTGATATAGGGGAATCTTTAAACAACCAAATTTTAAAGTTACCAGTATACTGAACCAAATATTCAAAGACAGTACGGAAACCATCGTCGTCGTTATCATCATCATCATCATCATCATCATCATCATCATCATCATCATCATCATCATCATCATCATCATCATCATCATCATCATCATCATCATCATCATCATCATCATCATCATCATCAGCCCAAATGACCTTGCTGTCGACGGGCCCTAAAACACCACACACACTCATCATCATCATCATCATCATCATCATCATCATCATCATCATCATCATCATCATCATCATCATCATCATCATCATCATCATCATCAATCATCATCATCATCATCATCAACCTTCAAGATAGGCCAGATAGGCCTGTTTTGGCTCAGAACAGATCTTCCCAGCGTCTCCGTAGTCTTCCAACATTTCTAATACCAACTGGTTTATAATGCAAGTCCTGTTTGGTGAGTCTTTCTTCTGGCATTCGACAGGGATGATCTTGCTATATGGAAATAATATATTACCATTTAAATAATAATAATGCTTAGAGATGAAGAATTAAAGATTTTGTCTTGTTCTTATGATACTTAAAATTAATGAATCTTCATAGACCAAATCCTGAAGTCCATCTTGCAGAAATTCCTGATACTTGATGGAAGAAAGACAGGCCCGTCAACATTGGCGCCAAGAATATCACAGCAAACATGTATGCCGTAGTGATTTTGTAACTGAATATTTCGAACCCAGCAAGGATTGTGAGAGGCGCAGTGCCCGCCTCGGTAGCGTAGATGGTAGCGTGTCTGTCACAAGTTAAAGAGGTCCCGAGTTCGAATCTCGTCAGGGTGAGTTTCCTGTATACGGCTTTTTCTGGGGTTTCTCTTATCCTGAAAGATGAAGGGCGGGTAACTCTAAGCTCTATGGACCCTGGGCTCATTTGAGCATCATTTCACCCATTTCCTTCATCGTCCGATATGACTTAACGTTGGAGGACGTAACTTACAAAAAGTAAAAGAATACAAAAAAAGAGGCCCAGTAGTGGATGCTTTTTCCACTCACAGTGACGTCGTTGCGAAAGATCGTTCATCCTTCCTGAAAATAATACAAAAAATCCAGTGGTCTCTAATACTTTTTGAACTTTCGTGTAATAAAAATTAATCCCATGAGCAAAATTATTACCATAGATTTGATGGTTGAGCTCTTTGTCTTTCAATGCATAATATAAAATATTGGGCACATATCTTGACATTTTAATGGGATACAATGGTTGTGTACTATAAGAACATAGTAGAGAAAATAAGTTATACATTTGAAACATAGATACAGTAATACCGGTTTCGCGGGGCTCGCTAACAAATTGTGTGCCGTTTATATTTTAACTATATGGTAAGAATTGAAAAGTAAAAAATAAATTAGACTTAGAGAAATGCTTTGCTCTAATCTGACCAAGATAAACAGTAGTATAACAAGCACTAAATTGAACCTTCATATCTTGGAGTGCTCAACATCTGTTCTGAATCTTGAAGCCATCTTGATGGTTGGCTGCACCAACATAGTGACGACAATGCCGCCTCTTTTGCACGTAGTGGATGTAATAGGGTGATACTCCAGCGGCCTTTCTACTCGTCCCTTTGAAAGTTGTTAAGGCCGTTAAATTGGGAACCGAAGCTGAGAAAGAGGCAAGGTGAATTTTTTGTGCTTATTTTATTTAAATGTAAGGGAAGAAGCCACAAAATTATGGTCTCCCTCTTTTATTCCTTTTAGAGGGCATTCTCACCGTCGCAGTGTTCCTTTTCCCTACTTATAGGAATGCATTTAAGAAAAGACGAAGCGGCACTAAAGTATTTCGCTCGTCTAATTTAGAATGCTTTCATGTCGATGAGAAGATATAACTGTACAATTTTCCAGTCCTGGGGAGAAATGCTCCTCCGTGCTTAACGTAAGCATGTCAAGAGCTCTTTTGTCACTCTCTGAAATTATAATGTAAAGTGACACAACATCGATACATGAACAATTACCATCAAATTAAAGGAACCGAAACTTCTGCAGTCTCTAAGTTCTTGAGAACAAGTTTGATTTTCTTCCATTTAACTCACGTTTGTGATTTCTAAATACAACAAGTTCCATCCCAAAAACTGTACAGTTACATTTTTATATTGACGTATATTTCTATGACAACCCCTAACCTCCTCCTCCTCCTCCTCCTCCTCCTCCTCCTCCTCCTCCTCCTCCTCCTCCTCCTCCTCCTCCTCCTCCTCCTCCTCCTCCTCCTCCTCCTCCTCCTCCTCCTCCTCCTCCTCCTCCTCCTCCTCCTCCTCCTCCTCCTCCTCCTCCTCCTCCTCCTCCTCCTCCTCCTCCTCCTCCTCCTCCTCCTCCTCCTCCTCCTCCTCCTCCTCCTCCTCCTCCTCCTCCTCCTCCTCCTCCTCCTCCTCCTCCTCCTCCTCCTCCTCCTCCTCCTCCTCCTCCTCCTCCTCCTCCTCCTCCTCCTCCTCCTCCTCCTCCTCCTCCTCCTCCTCCTCCTCCTCCTCCTCCTCCTCCTCCTCCTCCTCCTCCTCCTCCTCCTCCTCCTCCTCCTCCTCCTCCTCCTCCTCCTCCTCCTCCTCCTCCTCCTCCTCCTCCTCCTCCTCCTCCTCCTCCTCCTCCTCCTCCTCCTCCTCCTCCTCCTCCTCCTCCTCCTCCTCCTCCTCCTCCTCCTCCTCCTCCTCCTCCTCCTCCTCCTCCTCCTCCTCCTCCTCCTCCTCCTCCTCCTCCTCCTCCTCCTCCTCCTCCTCGTCGTCGTCTTCAAAGGGTACATCTCTTCATAATTTACCCTCGTAAAGCTACTGCAGTCACAGAGTTTATCTTGTATTAGATCATGGATTTTATTTCGTTATTTTCACTGAAACGCTACTATGTTGATGTGGAACAGTCCTGAAATTTCCTCCGGTAAAGGTCAATAAAAGATCAAGGAAAAGGCTTGGACTACTTTCGTGGCCAAACGGTCCCGTCTTCGATTCCTAGCCGGGTGTAAATTTTTTCTTCAATTACGATTATTTCCTTTCCTTCATAAAGTCTGGATTTGTGGATGTGAGAGTCAATGTGTGACTGAAAATAAGTTAAAACCTGGGACGCCTACAGTAATTTACCATTAAAGGTGAAAGAGGTTATTTCTGTAAAAGTCCTCAATGCTATTTCAGAAGTAAATGGGGACCATAGAAATAAAAGAAGTATTAAAGCTATTTCGAGCTCCTAATTCAATATCAAAACACATATGCAGCTCGTAATCAATATATTAATATATAATTTATTCATTCGCTATGGGTGCCTCACCTTCTCTCCAACGTCACGGGTTTGTGTCATTTTGATGCCCAATGAGAGGGGAGTTACTGCAAACTTATTGCTTTATCAAACCAATAAAGTATAACATAGCATTTTTACACTCTCCTCTACTTATAGTAGGGGAAGTGCTGTATTCAGAAAATGTTCTAACGCCTGCGTGTATCAGTAGTTAGACCGCTTGGCTCTCACCAAGGCGGCCCGGGTTCGATCCCAGGTGACCGCAAAGTGAGATTTTTGGTGGACAACATGGCGCTGGGGCGGGTTTTCTCCGGGATCTCCGGTTTCCCCCGCCATCTCATTCCACCGGTGCTCCATCTTCATCTCATGCATCATCAGTATCATCGCCTACGGTGCCGTATGTAGTAAAAGCGGGCGTTAAACACTACACATTGCATTGCCTGCGTGTAGTATATAAATGCAAAGTCCAAGGTTAAATTCTGAACTTGCAATTTCAGTTCAAAATTTTTTAAGGATACGACAAGAAATATTTTTTTGTAAATAAATCCCCTTTCTCCTTGACTACGTTTATATGGAACTCTTTTTAAAACTTTGCTTTTTCCCAAAAATTACTAACGAATTTAATTAAAATGCAACATTTTCCAAATATTTTCAAGACATTAGGAGTACAGATGAATTTTCTGAGAATGTCCGCAGCGGTGCTCT
>CM060947.1:175938604-176086104 GCA_030765055.1 Mantis religiosa | reverse complement strand
ATTATTATTATTATTATTATTATTATTATTATTATTATTATTATTATTATTATTATTATTATTATTATTATTATTATTATTATTATTATTATTATTATTATTATTATTATTATTATTATTATTATTATTATTATTATTATTATTATTATTATTATTATTATTATTATTATTATTATTATTATTATTATTATTATTATTATTATTATTATTATTATTATTATTATTATTATTATTATTATTATTATTAGTATTAGTATTATTATTATTATTATTATTATTATTAGTATTAGTATTAGTATTATTATTAGTATTAGTATTATTATTATTATTATTATTATTATTATTATTATTATTATTATTATTATTATTATTATTATTATTATTATTATTATTATTATTATTATTATTATTATTATTATTATTATTATTATTATTATTATTATTATTATTATTATTATTATTATTATTATTATTATTATTATTATTATTATTATTATTATTATTATTATTATTATTATTATTATTATTATTATTATTATTATTATTATTATTATTATTATTATTATTATTATTATTATTATTATTATTATTATTATTATTATTATTATTATTATTATTATTATTATTATTATTATTATTATTATTATTATTATTATTATTATTATTATTATTATTATTATTATTATTATTATTATTATTATTAATTATTATTATCAATAATTATTGTTATTATTTATATTCGATTAGTATACCTAACGTACTTTAGCACAGTAAGCGGGACTTAAATAAGCCTACGTCGCCTTTACTTAAGAGTATGTTTATTTCTTATAGCAAACGCAGCCACGATGCTAACGCGGAGAGATACGAATTGCTTTCTTTGCATAAGTTCACTTTTAAGCCTGAATCAGTTTATTTATAGATTCTATAAATTTACGTACTAAGGAGTTGAATTAAGAATAATGCTATCATTGATGCCTTTAACTGAGCTAAATGCTCAGAAGCTTTTAATTATACAACTTTAAAAGTGTTACTGGTGACAGATAATTTATATACTAAGAGATAAGATAATAAAGAACTAAGACCTATGGAAAAATAAACTCTAATTTGAGCAACAGTCTGTTATCACATATCTTTTCGACACCAGTGAATACATTCAAGTGAGTCTCTGATTTGGCGCAGTGAGATAGAGCGTGGCAGCCCTGGTACCCAGCCACGGACTACCGCAGGTTCACTACCACTATAGACGTGCGGCTTCTAAGTCCAGCTGTTCTTCTAATATTCATATCTCTGGCCACCTACGGAGTAGGAGATAGGGATTGTACAAACTTTCTTTTGGTTGAGAAGCGAGATCCGTTGAGCATCACCGCCGCCAACTCTGTAAACCATCGCCGCGGTCACTACTACTATATAGCCCCACTATCACTACATACAACAAAAGTTACTTTTTAATACATAAAGAGACAAACTATTTGGAGTGCTAATCAACATCCTAGATGGTCTATCAGAGGAAGACGGCTTCGTGAGTTGATACCTATTTCAGTCGGGAGCGAGGCCTGCAGTGCGTGTGACGTCAGGCAAGTGTCGGGTAGCACCAAGTAGCCTATATAAATAACGCTGTGAGTACAGAATCTGAGGTTTCAGTCAGGTTTAGCACACGATGTCAACAATGTAGCTGCCAAGTACTTAATGGAAGTATTAAATTGACAATATAACCATTAATTGAAGGACAAATATACACACAAGAAAGACTTGGCTGATGTTTACAAGAATGTCCCCCAAACCAGATTTTCGCGGTTGTATTCACTTGCCGCACGGACATTGCGTATGTTTGGCCCGACATATGTCTGCGAACTATTCTTTTCTGTTATGAAATTAGCTAAGTCCAAACTCAGAAGTACCTTGTCGGATCACAGTCTAACATGCGGCCTTCGATTACAAATTTCCCAGACGTTACGTCGTGACATTGATAAACTATTTAAAGAAAAACGAAACAGAAAGTATCCTCGTAATTCTGTTTGAGTTTGTCGCCTCTAATTTGAAGAGAAAATTACTTTATGGCTTATTTTATATACTTTATAACATGCCTGACCTTCAGATAAACTACGAGTTGAAGTTTTATATATTTCCAAATATCACAGAGACAAAATATAATTGCTTATAAACTGTGACTAATTGTGTATTAAAGCAGTCAGCATTAATATTACAACAGCCAAGATGTAAGTTGTACATATTATTAATACCAGATACGTTTCCTGTCTTTCCTACGCTGTTGGAACTCGCACACATGAAACTATTTCCTTGACCTTCCGCAGCAGAAATCAGCGCGGAGACGTCACACGCTAACCTGGCTTTCGTTCCGGAGCATATTTAGCAGTGAGAGCTGGCGGAACTGACGTCACACCGCCACCACTTGCCTTCACCTGCTCTATGTGTTACATCCCGACAATTAATTGACCCATCTATTGCTTAGCTTGTAAGACAAAAAATCAAAAGTAACACCTAATTGGTTTACACATATCTATACTTAATTTCTCATCACATTCATTTTAGCTGTTCTAAAAAGAAAATATACTCACATTGTTTTCTTTTGTGCAGAATAATTGAAAAGCTGAGATTATTAAGCTTAAAGAGCATACCGCGACTGAATATAGTCTTGAAATTCGACTGTTGTGGCATAAAAAGGGTTATAATATTAATATACTTGAGCTATCACATTTCCATGCTTTTGGACCCAGCTGCAAACATATCATTTCCAAATAAAATTTCTCTAATTTTCATACGAAAGGTTATGTATTTTACAGAGGATATCAGTGGCCATCTAAGGGATCCCTTTCCATAAGGTCTAACATTTGGAGAATTTCCAAAAGCAGTTTCTTCTCCAAAAGGCTGAATGCTTGCATACATCTACAACCTGGCAGGGACTTCACTCTCTACTTCTCCTTTTTACTGTACGGTTTACGAGTATAAAAGCTACCCAGCACAAAACATGTTGTACAGTTTTATTTCATAATTATTTCCCTTCTTTTATTTGCACACGAAAAATCTAATATATAATTTTACAATTAGTTAGAAAACTGTGAGGCGTTTAGCGAAAGCTAGTAGATTTTGGATAAAATACCTCAAAGAGCAAAAAAAAATATTTTATGAAGATCAGTGGTGCTTTCTACACTGAAACTTTAGTCTTAGGTGTAGTGTTTCAACGTTTTTTTATGTCTCCCTTTCTCACCAATGCTGGTGTTAGGAGTCATTCGGGTTCCCTTAGAGCGAGGGAGCCGAAGCATTTGAGCTGAAGTACCAGGGTTGAGAGGTCGGCCCAACGCCTGGGATGATGAAGAGAAGAATCATGGAGTAATTGGTGGAATGATATTTGGGGAAACCGGAGGAAACCCACCCCAGCGCCATGTTGTCCACCATAAATCCCACTTTGCGGTCGCTTGGAATGGAACCCGGGACGCCTAGGTGATAGCCAAGCGATCAAACCAGTCAGCCATAGCCCGGCCGGTGTTTTAATTCTAAAACGTTATTATTCAGCCTTTGGTATACCGTGTATTAAACTAACCTGAATTTTTCGTATTTTACCTTCTTTGTCTTAACTAGTTCAGAAATTCCATATTAAAAGTTATAAAAAGCTGAGTTTTGACATGCATTGAACATAAAATCAGCATGCTCTAGAAAATGTTGGGTTTGAGTGTGCGTGTATAAAGAGAATGTGTAATTTTTTTTTTAAGAATGCTTTAAGTGCCAACATCATATCCGTTTTCTTTTGATATTTTAGATCGATTCTAGGCTTCATGATGTATAGTATGCTGGAATGACAGAGGTGCTTGCTCCAAAAAAAAAAAAAAAAAAAAAAGCTTACGCTCTGTAGTGCTTGATCTACTAGTCGTTTGCCACCCTCTCTACCCAATTCTGTCAATGGGAGGAGTGGTCTGTCTCCCGTGGTTACTTCACTTCATCCCTTCCTCCTGTAAGTCGTTAACCGCAACAAATCTATGTAGACCATAGGGTGCGAAATGATCTCCTTCCTAGATAGCTTAAGACCTAATTTTTCCGTACAAAGGGTATCAGTTTTAAAGTAAGTTTAGAGCTAACTATTGCTCCAATTGCTACTTATATCTCCAATATAATACGTAATGAAATGGTCTCCACTAAATTAATATGAAGTACCCAAAGAATAAGATTTTATGTAATACGGGATAGAGAAAAACACGTGAATGTAACTGAATCACACATTTTTACGATAAAGAGCAGCAGAGTAAATGCAGGCCAAGTGCATTCGCGACATGTGCTTCAAATCTTTAAGTTTTATCAGTTACCCTTACAAACTACCTGTATTTCATTTGGACTCGATTTCAAACGTATCATTACCATAAAAATTTGCTTAGGGCTTCTAAATTTTGTCTTTATCAGTTTAATTTCTTTCCTCTTTCAAGATAAAACAATACTATTTGGTTTCATTGCATATGTGTATGGTGCGTGGTCAAATGCTGGACCACCCTCCTCTTACCTAGAGGGTGGCATGTGCATTTTGTGGCGTCCAGGCGGCTTTTCTCTGGATTATCCGATTTTCCCAGTACTCATTCCACATATTGCTACTCACATTCACTTTCATCCCTTTTGCCTTCATTTTATCTCGTCTTCGTCACTCTCATATCAGAATGCAGCTCGATCATCCGTTCATGCTTTCATGTCATATATCCCTCTGCTCCTCAGTGGGACTGTGACCCAGTCCTTCACTGTAAATTCTGGAAGGGGTGAAAGAACAAGTGTAGAGCTTGCATATCTCAAACCTCCAGGTGCAGGGTCTTATGGTGTTGAGTGGTGTTTCGTAAATCTATGAGAGTCTCCAAAATGTTCTTTGGTATTAGAGAAATGTTTGAGGAAATACCTTAAGAGTTATGTAGAAAAATATGGCAACTAAGAAATGTAATTGTTCTATATCATTTACAACAGTAAAAATAAGTTATAATTCTTTGCCTCAGTAAAGCTGCACATATTAAAAAGCACGGTTAATATTCAAAACATATGAGGTAGGATGTGTATGTGTGTATGTGTGTAACCCATGCTGAAATAAAATGTCTTTCTCCTGCCATGCACAAAACTATAAAACTAGGAAGAACTCAGAACTGAATATGAAACTGTTTTATCACCGCTTCAGCTTATGCACTGGATTTCATCGTGGTAATATACAGCTGGCAGTAAGAATGAAATAGAAGTGTGCACTTATTTTCTCCCGCCCAGTTTGAGCAATTTACTTACATTTGTGTGCGGTATTTGCTATAGCTATTAATGCTAATGTTTAGATTTGCTTCCGAAACCTTGGCTTCAATCCCAATTTTAAGAAAATTTACCTATTTAATTTATAATGTATCACAGTCCTCTTGGAATCCCTTAATGGTCTTTCCTCTTTAATTTGGTACCCTTCAATTATGTTCCCTTTAATTTTTAAGCAAATTTGAAACGTTTAGACCATACTTAATCACCCGACAATCTTTCAAGAGTTGCAGTGGGACGTATAGGCCTATGAGCAGATACCTTCATAATAACTAAGATTTTTATGTCAATATTTAACATGTAAAACGCAAATAATTAAATTCCTAATACAAATGTGTTGTAGCTCGAATTCGAAATAGTAATTTATGTTCTACAAGCACAAACATTACTACCATTGCATTATTTCTTCTTAATCTTTTAAAGTTCTGAGCTTTGCACTTGTGGAAAAGTGGTCTATTAAAAGGCCGGTGAGTCACTTATACCTCCGCTTCCACATGACAAACAGATAAACAGATAGGTGTACAAATAGCGCAGTCATTAGCTAGGCTGTCAATCTGACGCTGCAGGTTGAAATCCCACAGAACAGTTACACATTTTGCTCCTTTCCAAACAGTTGGATGTCCACGTTTAGAGTGAATGCAATTTTAAAATTCAGCGTTTATTTTGAAGTTTAACACCATAGAAGAGCAGTAAATCAGAGCGTACTGATGTATGAGGTTGAAGAAAAATTAATTGTGAATAGACTGCAGTGTTAGTAAAACCAATGGATAGGTGGCACTACTAGATATTCCGCAGCAGTGAACTCGATTAATTAAACGAGAAACAAAACACACTCATCTCGCAAGCGTAATGGCTGGCATTACAGTTTCATAAGAAATCGTACACGTCCGTACACAAATAATGTATAAAATGAAAGCACTATCTGCATCTGAACATGCACGCATTTCCTTCAGCCAGTAATTAATTGAAACGTTGCGTGTTCTTGTCGGGAAGGCGCGACTGGCTTAGGGGCCGCGCCGTGGCCGAGAGATTAGACCACTTGACATTTACGAAAGCAGCCTGGGTTCGTTCCCAGGCGACCACCTGTGACATTTGCGATGGACAAAGCGGCGTAGGGGCGGTTTTCTTCCGGATGGTCCGGTTTCTCCGCCGTCTCATTTCACCGTTGCTTTATCTTTATTTAGTGTATCATCCCTGGCATCGCCTTCGGTGCTGTATGTAGTAAAAGCGGGCGTTAAACACTGCACATTTCTTTTTGCGACTAGCTTATATAGTCATATTACTTTCAATAATTTCTCTCTTACAAACTATTCCCATAAAGTGATCTATTGGATCTAAATAAACTTTTAACACCCATTTGCCTCTTATGTTGTAGAGTGAATTAGTTAAGCGATATTAAATGTTTAAAAATCGTGTCGCCATATAGTGGTTTTTAAATATTAGTCACCAGAGATGAATATTGAAAATTAAAAGTAAAAACAGGACATTAATTAAAGATATTAAATTGGTACAGTTAAATACAGAGTTACTACTCCCATTAGTCCTGGACCCGTAGGACCAAGGCCCGGGCCTCCTTCTACCCGGGAGCGATGGATTACTCCGGGGCTCTTTCCATAGAGCAATACCTGGAGTCTAAAAAGCCCCCCCCCCCCGCTGAGCACAACGTCAAGACGGGATGGAAGTGGATACGCCACTTACGTGCGTCAAACCTGCAGGGAAGACTACCGATAACCTCGGTGGGGCCGAAAGGTGATCTAGCACAGCTTCTACTAGCTCTGCAGGCTAGTACCCGGGACTTTTAAGGCAACCCGCTACCCCCTTCGGGCGGCCGTAGCCTGGCCGGAAGTACCCATTTGCCCGTGGTTAAGAGAGAATATGTGATTAGCTGGAACTGTGCTCACCAGTAGAAATCGTGGCGATCATGGAATCCGTCCTTATCTTAAGAAATAATTCATGTTTATAGCAATGAATACATAGCAATAACTAACCTATTAAACATTAAATTGTTAATGGAATTTGATAATTGTATTTTGGACCAATTATCTTAAATGTAAATATGAATGAATTTATACGTGTCATTAATATTAAGCTGGTTGATATTGAACCTGAGAGACTTGGTACACTTATGCACAATTTCGCCAACAGATGATGACTTAACATGAGTTTAGCATAGATAAAACAAGAATTGCATTTCACCAACAAGCGTTAGCTTAACACTCGTGTCAAATCTCTTGTTAAACTAACAAACTAAATTTCCATTGTTAAATTCTTAACAATTGTAAATAGTCAAGATGGCGGCCTTGAACTCAGCTGTTGATGTCGATTTTCTATATTTAAGACCATCTAAATGGCATTCGTAATAGAGTACGGCCTTTGAAGAGAAATGATTTTGAGGAGCTATCAGAAAAAGAAATTCTACGGAGATATAGACTGTCGAAACAAGTTGCTATGAAGGTTACTGCGGAAGTACAAGAGAGGTTAGAACGTGCATCGAAAGGAATATACTGATCTCTCATTTGCTTCAAGTGTCAATAACTTTGCTATTTTATAATTCACTGAATTATGTGGATAATACATTTTCCACCTCCCGTCTTGAAAGGTTCAACTCACATGTCCTTCTTCGCTCCTCGTTTTAGACTTACGTAATACTGACGAAGTTGTTTGGTGCTTGTAGTAGTGACACATGCATTTGAATTAAATTATTTTCCAATATTTTCTCACGTGACATCGTTCTCTTTTACATTCACCGCTTTCGTCCTCTTATTTTAAACGATATCCTAAAACTTCCTCACCAATTCAATTAAAAATTCTTTCTCCATCAATGAGAAATTTGTCTCACAGCTTTTGTTTACGATTTTTTTCACCCGCAATTTTCTCAGCTGTGTGCAGACGAAAATGAAAACAAAAGCGCATCTCAGTAATACGACTCATCCATAGCCTTCTATAGCTGTAATATTTACAAATTTCTTGGCGTTAACCATGTTTTGCTAACGTCGATTTTAACATCTGTTGGTAAAATCGGGCACTAATGTTATAACTTAGGGTAACTAATTACAATTATTGAACATACCGTTTTAAACATTGTATTCATCCATATGCAATCATTAAATGATATATATATATATATATATATATATTAAATAAGGAACGAGTATTTTCAAACACTAAGATGTCAGAAACGATCGATACTATAGAAATATGGGAAAATATAAAATTATGTATAGAAGAAGCAGCGCTAGAAGCATTAGGCAAAAAAGTAAAAGGGTAGTAAGACAGTGGAACGATTAAATTGTGTTTTTAGTAGTATTTATCGCTCGCTTTTACTACATGCGGCACGGGCGGTGACACTGATGATACATGAAATGAAGATAGAGCATCGGTGGATTGAGATGGCGGGGGAAATCGGAGATCCCGAAGAAAACCCGCCACGCGCCATCTTAGCCATAATAGATCTCATATGTGGTCTCCTGGTACGAACCAAGGCCGCTTTGTCGAGAACCGAGTGGTCAAACCACTCGGATATGGCGTGGTCCCAGATTAAATTCCTATAGCTAAATGAAAAATGAAAATTTCATATAAGCAGTTTTTTTTTTTGCAATCGAATATACAAACAATTAAGAAGTGTTGCAAATAAATAAAGGAATATATTTAGAAATTTAGCGCGGAAACATAGCAATTTGCGGGCTGGCCCTAGGTAAGACGATGGAGCACCTACCTGCTGTGCAAGGTGCCCCGGGTTTTATTCCCGCCTGGGGTTGGGAATTTTTTTCAACCAAGATGATTCCCCATCTTCCCCAGTCTGGAAGTTTGAATGAGAGTGCCTATGTGTACACAATCGAAAGTACCAGCAACCCAACGTCTACGAGTTAACACCATGATCAATAGGTGATAAGTTCCAAAAGGAGAACGGCCACCGATATGACCATTACAGTTAACGGTGCGGTATAAATCGGCCAAAAAAGTAATGTGCTTTGAAACAAATAGAGTTGAAAATGACAACCAGCAGACAGAACATCGCTTATAAAATAATGAAACTCATAAAACAAAAGTAGAAACATATGGTAAATACATATAAATGTAATATCTGAGCGCAAGTGTTCGGGAACATTAACTTTTGGCATACAGAAGAAGAGGAAAGTATGTGTATATATAGTATGTTCCAATAATTTATGAAGGGGATTTAATTATGACTAAGGAACTTAACTAATATCTTATAAAAACCAACAAAGTCAGTAGGATGAAATGCTAAGTGCAGAAGTATTTAAACTTGGAGGCAATCTCTTCAAATTACGATTATTACTTTTAAATACGTGTTGGGAAACTTAACAGTTCCCACTAAAAGCAATAGCCCAAGTGATTTTCATTTTTAAAAATGAAAAATGCGATGGTTAGAATAATTATAGAGGAATACTCCCGATTGATACTACTCATAAGGGATGTACAAAAATAATAAAATAACTTACAGAATTATACTAGTAACTTTATTTTGAAAGAAAACAGTAATTTAAGGAAAGGCAGATCATGTATAGATATTACATTTATTACAAAACAAATCAATTTAAAATTTCACGAATTTAATTAAGACATATTAATGCGTTTCAAAAAAATCTTTTGGTTGAGTAGATCGAACTATACTATAAAAGTCATAGAGGAATAAGCATACTCTCAACAATTTTAACAATTGTACAAACATTTTATCAAGCAACAAAAATACTGAAATGGAAATAACTGATGAGTCCTGGATTTCAAATAACACAAGATAGGTACTTAAGTATACTTCTGTTTTACGATGCCTTGTTTATTATTAAGGACAAAGAATTTAACCTAGAAATATCTGCTTTTTATCTAAATCAGATGAGTTAAGGTATAATATGGAAATATCCATTAAATAAAAACAAAAGTGATGGAATTTGGAGCCAAACAGTTAACCACTGCAAAGGTAGTAAATAATGATCAAATTATAGAACAAGTGAACAATTTTATTTAATTAGAGAAAACATTGGATATGATAAGAACTATAATGTACACCAAAATTAGTGAAATTTCCCGTAACCTTTGGAACAATTAGCTGAATATATAAAGCAGATTTACAAGACAAATTAAACTAAAATTTTGTAAACTTCGGACGCTATCTGTTGTCCTATGGGAGTGCACTGTAGACAAGAAATAAAAGTCAAATGAGTAAGATAGAGGAAAAATGAAATTTCTGAGAAGAATTAAAGAGCACTAAAGTGGGCCCATAAAAAATGAAATAGTGAGAAACTGATCATATTTAAACTGAATGAAAACAGGACAAAGTAAGAAAAAGCACGAGTACTTGATACTACGGTTCTGAAAGCTAATTATGACCTATAAGGTTACTTGTTGCAGAAGACGTCACAACGGCAGGTTGATTTGGCGCTTCGCGGTCCATAGTTCGTATGCCGTTCTTGGCGTCCCTACCTGTCCTGATGACTGCCTCAGCGGAATATCGTGCGGTGATGTCTAGATGATTGTGTACTACAGCTAAGATTACCTCAGTGGAGCGACAAAGAGGCATGTTTATGATAGGTAAGTGGTAGCGGATATCTCAGGTCGAGGAGGCAGGAACTGGAATTTATAATGATGACAACCTAGCCAATGCAAATTCTATTGTACTTCTTTATTTCACTTCCATCGACACAAACTTTCTTTTTTAATCAATCTTACAGTCATATTTATACTCCGATTCCACATAATTAAAACGTATTGGATATAACTTCGTAACAGCAGCACGTCTAAATAGCTTTCTGCATCTTCGTGATTTCTAATAACTATAGGCGTAAATAAACTTCAGTATGGGAACTTTTTGTGGAACGTTTACATTTCACGCAAATACATTCCTTACGTTGACCTGGGTTTCCCTACATTTATTGACAATGACGATGACTTTTCGTTGCTTAATATACAAAATCTAAAACACGCGGAAATTCAATGCACATTTTTCGCACTGGCTACCTTTTATTGCTGTTGAATGAATCCGTCTTTTATAACATTTTAATCTCTCTCATTGACTTCAGTACCAGACTCACGTGACTTACCTCCCTGATTTTCCCTAAAGTATGTAATATTTCTCCTCCTGCGCCTACAACGCAGGTCGCCAGAGGATATAACAGGGGCACAGAAAGCTTTTACTTCAACAAAATACAAAAATTTTGCTTCGCGGAGCGCAGTAAAAAACTTGCCTTACTGTTTCAAATAAAATGTATTCCACGCCAAAAATGGGATATTTTACGCGAATATTTTCTATATTGTGAGAATTATAGTATTTAATATAGTATACATACATTAACCTTATTTATTTAACAAAGTACACCTTATAAAATTATTTGTGAGGAAGAAATATGCTCTCAACACAGTGCGATTTTCGGAATTCCGAAAATAGAATAAATACAAATTGGTGATTTTGCATTTATAGTTTTCGTTGACAATTCATTTGTTTTATGCTTGTTTTAAACAATGCATGAAGAAGTCGTCACTTTAAGACTCTCATTTATCGTTCATGTTAAATGAATTTTTATAATATTTAGTCAAAATACACACACACAGATATATATGGAATGGAAGTGGATACGCTACTTACGCGCGCCAACCCCAATGGGGAAGGCTACAGATCAACCTACGTGGGGCCGCCTGGTGATCTAGCACACCTTCTACTAGCTATGCGGGATAGTACGCGGGAATATATGGCTTTCCTCGACCCCGTCCGGAGACGTACTCAATCTCCCAAGGGTATGGGGAACCACTGGCCCCTCGAGTCCAACCCAATCCGAACAACTCCCCTACGGGATGGGCTCAGCAGTTCGGCCCGAGGTTCCTCAGGTAACGTCAGAGGTACCACAACTGCTAGGGGTCCGCAGTGCTCACACCACAGTAGGTGAAGGGGACATATCCCCTCCCCTACGGGGAGTCAAAATGCACAAGATACTTTGGAAATTATTTAAGTGATATTCCTCTGCTCGCTAGACATATTAAACCTCTATTGCTCATGAAAATTGCCGAGAGCTGCTACTCAATAGCCAGTCGATTATTACTTTGCCTAATATTCTGCCTGTATAGTTGTGGCTTGAAACTAATTAATCGTTTTCGTTTTAGTCAGTAAAGTAGTGGACACCCTGTAGCACCAGTATTTGTATTAATTATAAAGTTCCAAATGACACGCAATATCAGCATTCAACGCCTGCTAAAAATGCTGAGAAATCGTTTTTCTGTCTCCAATAAAAATGCGCATTCGCTTCTTCCCTTTGGCATTTTAAATTTGTCTATGTACACATAAAATAATCTGTGAATTTTTTAATAAGAACAACATCCTGGAAGAAGTTAATCGATTGCAGTCTTTTCATATTCAAGTCTTAAATGGAACAAAGCAAAACAAATATACACAGCATTAAAGTAAAGAAACGATCCTCTTCGATTAAAAAAAAAAAAAAAAAAATGGAAGCAACAAGCTACAGCAAACACAGACCCAAACACGGAATGGCTGATCAAATAAATGTTAATGAGTTCATTGTATACTCGAATGGAAAAAGCTGTCAGCACTTTATTCTGTACTCAGAATCCAGCTGGATAGCATTACAAAAAAGACAGTAAATATTATTGTGTGCTAAACAGAGCATGTCTCGATATAATATAATTGCTATTATGTTACTATTATATCCACATGGAATGTTTCTAAAGACATTACTGGATGTGGCAACCCATAACATGGTACGTCAGATAACAGAAACTTATTTCATCGGCTTTCCTTGCATCGTGTTTATCTCAGAGAAAATGGAACCTCTGAGTGATGTAGTGATAGAAGAACTTCCCGTAATGCGTATCATGATAGGAGAGGAATCAACAGACGGTCTGATTATTGAGGACAATAATACGACGGATACTTTTGTTCTTGGTGAAAGAGCACAGGCGTTTGAACGACTTCTGGAAAAGACGCTAGACGCACGTTGTTTGGGATACGTGGTTCAAATACGAAACACTAAAGCCGTGATACACAGTTTTGGGAGAGCTGTTACGAGGACCGTACAGAGAGCTTCAAGAAACTATGTATTTATTGCAAGTGTGAAGACAAACGACATGGATGCTTTTGCAGAAGAAGTGTTGAACATGAGGGAACTAGAACTCATGCAGAATATCCTAATAGCGAAAATACGTAAAAATATTCCTGTAGTAGTGACTGACGAGGAAGCACTTCGCCTCAGAAAGTTTCTTTGTGCTGATAAAAGTCTACAGCTTCCACATGAGAAAACTGACGAAACGGAAGATATATTACGTCAAGGGAGGGCATTTATTGATAATCTCTCTTTGAGCTTAAAGGATGCCAAAAATAAGGACAATAGTACTACTGCTCGCCCAAAACTTCAAGCCACCACACTTGGTAGTAACAACATGATTCTAGCCATAGAAATTGTGACTCAAAGCTACGTTGGTTTTAATCCTACAGAGGAAGTACTCCTTGACATATGGATGCAGTTCGAGTCAGAAGGCTATTTTGCGCTTTGTGCACACCTCTATCCTGAGAAAATACTTGATCTTCAGGGGAAGCCTATCAAGGCTATTTATGTACCTTATGACCCTTTCGTAGTCATGTACGACAAAGATGGGCAACCGGTTCGTGATGGAATAGAGTATCTTATTTTTAGTGAAGCGGTGAAGAAATTAAACGGTACAAGGGACGAGTTTCTTGATCTGAATAATTTCTGGGGAACAATCTTCGAAAATGGCACTGGGAATGGAATTGTAGGTTCCGTTATGAATGGAAATGCAGATGTCGGATTTGCAGCTGTGTATTTGGAGTGGTATCATGAATGGCTTTGGACAGATTTTACGTAAGTAATAATAGAATAAGATATTTAAGCTGTCTTTGCAGACAAATTGTTAACACTCCTAATAGACTTTAAGTTTAATTGCTTAGAATTCTATTAAAAGTCAGGGGTAATTTTTCTGTGATCATAATATAACTCTCTTACGCAGTGTTGTCAAGAGATAAACCCTGAATTAATTTAACAAATTTTAGTCATTTCTCTGTATTCTTAGAAGATATTTTATATTAATATATAACTTTTTAACTCTTAAAATTGTAATTTATCAAAGAGAGAGAGATGGAGAGAGACAGAGAAGAGCAGAACATATAACCCAAAATGAAAAGTTAGATACATAGCAAATAATCTTTTAGTAAGATCATATTTTATATTCGTTATAGGAAACAAATATGAACTTAGTGAAATCAAGAGATATTCAGTGCTACATATAGATAAATATACAGGCTGATCCGTTTGAGATGTCGGAAAAGTAAGAACGTTTATAAAGGAAACTATTCAAACTAATTAATTGGATTTGTGTAAGAAAGCCAGGAGTTCTGTGTCCAGCATATTAGCCGTCAAATGACCGCCATTACGATTGCGGCACAGTTTATACCTCGCATCAAGGCCGCGTAATCTCCCTCCTCAGATCGGCTAAATACTTTGGTCTTTGTTGCATACACGTCGACTTGCTGCAGCCGCATCAGAAAAAAAATGTGGAGGTGTTAAATCTGGGCTATTAGGAGGCCATGGAATATAACCATCACGGCTATACCAGCGATCTGGTCGTGAGCTGCCTGATGTAATCGATTCCGCATTATGAGAACCAAATACAAAGGAGTTGCATCATGTTGATAGATAATGGTGTACAGTATCCCATCTCCATCTTCATGTAATTGAGGGATCACAAACTGTTTCGAAATCTTCCGCATACATTACAGAAAATTCCTCAGAAATATGCACAAGTACATTGACTTCATCTGACATTTTTTCTGACAGCTCAGAAGAATCATTCTGTATTTTAATATAGCACTGCATCTAAAACAGCTGTCCGATATGTAATTTCTGTAGTTAAGGCATGTAAAATTCATAAGTAAAAGTAAAATTTAAATTGTTAATTTGCGAAATAAATCATTAGATACATACATATTAAACGCGCTGAGTTTTAATTCAACTGTGAAGAAATTGACCCAACTTTTTACAGTATTTTGTAGCTTTCAATACCATCACAGGAATGTATGCCGCCAACTTATCCTGGCATCGCCTGTTACTGTGTTAGCTGTGTAACTTTTGGAATTTAAAACTGCTAACATCATAGATGCTCATCCTATAAAAGTCTCGAAGAACATTGCCGGATTATAAGGCATGCATTATCGTTACTTCCACTACTGTTTTCTGTAGACTTTCTACTTCATTGGTAGTGTAGGTGTTCTGCTCTGACTGCTCTCTGGCCAATTTTCGTTTCAGTAGGACAGATTTTGCCTGAGCCTTAACTTCCATTTCTTGAACTTCTTACGTACAGGTAATAAAATTCTTCTAAGAAATGTCTCTGATCTCCGACTATGTATTTTACCGAGCGAGATGGTTTTAGAGTAACGTGTGAGGCCAGCATTCAGGAGACCCCGAGTTACACTCCTGGTGTCGCTCACTCTGACTGTGGGCTTTTCCATCGGTATGCTCTGAACAATAAAGCTAGTGCTGGAGTGGTGTGTCTTCTACTACGTCTCTCATCTCTAACATTTCCTATCATTTTGTTCCCCCTTTTACATGTTACAGGATGACTCCGGTTGGTGTACCGGTGAGCAGATAACATAGGGTAAAGAGGGGGGCAAACGGGCAGGCTAAGCACAGTTTTCATGAGGGTCGTACTATTTACGTAGAATCAAAAATTTTATTCAACAGAAGCACAGAACATTCACTTGACAAAACTGAAAATGATATATTCCGGAATAAAATACATGAACAGAAAATGATTAATTAGTTTAAGGATATAACAATGTCCGTTTGTCCCAACCAATAGGGTAAAAGGGCACATGTTAGGGGCAAACGCACACCAAGAATGTTAGACAATGTCACCACTGACACAATTGTGGCACATGAAATATGGATCATTTCCAGCTTCTATACACTTAGCGTGGTACCAGTTTGTACAATTGAGGCACTGAACCCAATTCTCCCCATTTTGTAGCACTTTTCACACTTCCTCGATTTCCTTTTAGTTCCTGATTTACCTTCAATTTCCAGGGTAGTCCTTGGAGGAGGACTTATCTGCTCGAAGCTTGTCGAAGGTGTAGAAGCTAGAATATGGCCTGCTTGTATTGATGAACTGCGAAAATCAATTATTTCCACTATTTGGGATTGCATCTGAAGTATGTCCAGCGGTGCCTGATTTCAGCGGATTTTTATGTTGTTTACTGTGTAAGTGAACTTTTTCCGGACAAAACACATGGTCTGGAAGACTGTTAGGATTAAAGGGATAAATTCCTCAGCTCCTGAATCCGCTGATACCATTCCTAACCGTTGCTGCGCGATGACAGGCCTCTGCAAAAATTCCCCCAAATACAACTTCGTTAATACCTACTTCAGGGTATCTCCTGAAAAAGAGTCTGCACGCAACATTAAGGAATGTCTTTAAAGGAGCAAAGAATGATACATCCAGAGGCCGCAGTTTATGTTTACTGTGAGGCGACAAGTAAAGCAGAACAATATCGTGAGGCACTGCCTTTTCTAGCGTTGGAGGATGAGAGCAATGCGACCCATGTCCATCCAAAATTATTATCACAGGTCCACTAAGTTTCGCAGAAATAAAGTGGTCCAGAAATTGTGCAACATTTTCCCAATTCATGTAGCCACTATCTGATAGGACAATTTTAGATCCTTGAGGCATGCGAAGCTTCGATAAGGACGTGTCCGTAGGCACCCACAGCAACCTGTCCGTTTGCCCCGTTCTACACGCCATTAATACACAGCTCCCCTGAGGGATGGCAACAGCTTCTTGGTTCTAGTAAGCATTACAACATACTAACGTGTCCTCTATGATGGCTGCCACATGTAGCTAAAGTTTCTAGAAGGCCTCATTTTATGCAAAATCCTTGTAAATCTCAGCGCATTTTCTTACAGTATCAGAAATCTATAGACGTATATTCTTCTCTGCAGAGCTTTGAAGCTTGATTCCAAGAATTCTGGAAGATCTATACTGGAAATATTTCCCCAGCTGATCAACATAGGACTGATGAACACTCAGTGCCACAGCATGCACTGCTACCGACCTCGGAAGTAAAACTGCCCTAAAATTACTTAGCAGATGTCCTTTAGCCCCGCTGTCCATTTGTCCAGCCTATACTTGGAAATATTCAGGGCTCCTTGAACTGGTGTCCCCCAATGCTGAGTTCAGCTTTTCCCATTTCTCGTTGGAGCCTCTGAGCCACCGTCTGTTTAGGCGACCACCATGAGTGACTTCCAGTCGGTTGGTCAAGCTTTTGGGAAACTCTGCATACCATTTTCGTATACGTACTCTGTTCCTGCAGTCCATATTAGCTCCTACAGTTGCTTCATCTCATCCGCTTCTCCTGGAATGTACCCAGAAAAGAAACAAGGGAGCAAGATGCTAGTTGTCCCCCGTTAGCTTACCCTATGTACCATCCGTCATCTCTTGTAGGTTTCGCATGCACAGTCATAATGTTCACCTTTTGGAGGTTAGTACTTTTCGAAATGAATGAACGAATGAATGAGTGAATGAATGGAGGTGGTGTTTAACGCCGGCTTTTATTACATTCGGCGCCGCAGGTGGTGGCAAGCTTGGTATATGAAATGAAGATGGAGCACCAGTGAAATGAGATGGTGGGGAACCGGAGATCCCAGAGGGAACCCGCCCCAGTGCCATGTTGTCCACCACCAATCTCACTTTGTGGTCGCTTGTGATCGAACCTGTGACCCCTACTTCCACCTGTTTATTCCAGGGGCATTATTCACGTAATTCATTTTAATTCACAACTCGAGACTAACGAACAAAATGAAATTTTATTTTCTTGCAATTGTTTTCGCCTTAAACCATTCATTTATAGTGTCTCAGTAAAACTCTCTCAGCTCCAAACAAGCGGAACAAATGGAAGCTAAAGTACACCACAATTTTAAGCTACAATTATTTAGCATACAATTGTGCTTCACTAAAATAAATAATTACATTTCAAAAGCAATTTAATCGAAGTTCAAATAGCATTACTTTACCGTTTGGGGGGTTAGTGATGAAGGGTATTTCCACTCTGAGCTTTGCTGTTTGCTCTCAGGATCAAAATGATGTAGCCAAGTTTCATTCGCAGTGATTACGTTTGAAGGAAACTCCGGATCTTCCTCTAACATCAACTTTAACTGCAGATTACTTCCATTACAGCGGTAGGCGATACTGAACAATTCTGAATTTGCCTGGTTCTCACAGGCGGGAAACAGGAGTACCAATAATGAAACTACTAAGGCGTGTTTTTTAACATTAAGCTAACAGAATGTAATAAGACTGAATTTTAATGCAAAAAGTTATGATCGTAAAAAAATTATGATCATTCTTTATTGAACAGCCCTCGTAGTTCACTGCAATGCTGTGTTATATTTTCCTTACTTGAATGCATCAGTATATATTGACGCTTTCCTATGAGAGGAAGTATATGCAGATATTAAAGTTAGAGAATTGTCATTAAGATATACTGTGAAGAACTGTGATTCTTTTGTTCTAGTTATCCATATTGTCAGAGTTCTGCCGTTCTGCTTGTGCCAAGACCCCAGTTAATACCTGGATATTTAGTTCCGGTGCTACCCTTCTCTCCAGGCATGTGGTTAGCACAGTTGCTGTCAATTTTGGGCATCTCTGCTTGCATCTATTTCCTGTCTGCAGCTCTTCACAAGATGTTTTCAGGTAAAGCATATAACCCATTAGAGAGACGATAGCACATCTGTTATTTCTCGAACTCTGATCGTCGAAATTGATTATATATGTGCACCTACATCCTATTTATGAACAGGAGCAGGTTGTATAGGGTACATCATAAGTTGGCTTATAGCAAACTTATTTATGCTGAAGAATAAATATATTACGTAGCTGAGCCATTCAGGTTACAAAAGTGGAACCGAATGATTAATAGTTTGGATATATTTATTTATTTAGCAACAACCATTTTACACGTTAGTAGATTAATTTAAGGCAGCTAGGCCAGGAAGTAGTACATCAGATTGCTGCCATGCGTAATCTAGGAGAACAGTTAGAGAAAGGGAGGTGTAATATGTTGAGGAGTAGGATCTAGGAAAAATTTCAGGTGGCCTAATTGTCCCGTCTTTCAGGTAAGCAGCTATCCTTTCATGCGTTAGAACACTTATAGAACGCAGCGGAGTATATCCAGTTAAATAGACGGTAGTTTGTTTTAAAGCGAGGAAAGAATAGCAGTTGCCAGGCTCGACCCAGCATTGTATTCCGTGATAATAGACAAGAACCACCAAGGGCGCGCCTCGGTAGCGTAGATGGTAGCGTATCTTCCTCACGTTCAAGAGGTCCAGAGTTCGAATCTTGGTCAGAGTGAGTTACCTGGATAAGGTTATTTTCGGGTTTACCCTCATCCTCTAAGACGAATATCGGGTAACTCTAAGCTCCATGGACCATGGATTCATTTGAGCATAATTTCACCCAATTTATTCACATCCCGATAACTTAACGTTGGAGGATTAAATTACAAAAGGGAAAAAACTCACACACACACACACACACACACACACACACACACACACACACACACACACACACACACACACACACACACACACACACACACACACACACACACACACACACACACACACACACACACACAAAGGTCTTAGAATGTTTTCCATTTATATGACAGGACCTTTTTTATCAGATTTTTTTTCCTGGGCATGCAAAGAGAACGAAATTTCATTACTCACATAGTGAGCGGCTTTTAAAAATCTAATGATCGCTTAAAATTTACTGTATTTTCTCATTCCCATATACCTAAAAATATGTTATTAGAGTATATCTCCAATTTTTCATTTCTATTAACATGAAGCAGATAAAATAACAGTAATGTTTTTTTTTAATGGCTGTTAGAAAAATGAATATGAGCGTATGAAATAAGTCTTAATCATCTTTTACTTTTTTCAGGTTTCACTACAAAGAGAGTCACTATGGTCAGAAGTTTGTTGGATACACTTGGTATGTTTGTTTCGCAAATTCCAAACGAGGGCGTCGAAGAATGGCACTATTCCCCATGGAAGCATTTTATGACATGGCTGTGTATTTATTTCCTATTGATAGCAGCCATGTACAATGGTGGACTTGCAGCAATTCTGACACTACCAATGTATGTATTTGCGATTGCTGTTTCTTATAATATTCGTTCTTTTCTATGTTTAAACAAACCAGTATGCATTTTCCCACAGCTTGTTGTTAAATTAATGTAATTGGTGAGGTAACCATTATCTGCTAATATTTACCTTAAAACTTGAAGTCCATCAGCATGTACTTTTCTCTTGCAGCAATTAATATATAGATAGTACAAATATAATTTGTATACAAACGAAGCTCAAGCCTGATCAAGAACTGTAAGTAAACGTTGAGCGGTCTCTCAGATCCATTATAGAAGTCGACATTTAGAACCATAGAATTAAAACAGTGAAACATCAAATATGAAATTGTATTAAATATCCTACGCATGAAGAGAGATGCCAATTTCAGAACGCCAACTCTCAAGAGGCTAATGCCTTTATAGAAATAAAGGCAAATGAAATAATTCGTTTTCTGCAAATGTTTGCTTTCAGTAACTTCAAATACGAGATATAAGAACAAGCTTTTATAATAATAATTATCCAAAGAATGTGTAGCGAAAGCCATATGAAGGTAACGCATTACCTTTTAAAAACGCTACACAATCTGCTATTTTGCAGCTTGTGTTGTGCTCCATTTCAAAGTAATCCAGAGGGGCAAAAAAAAAAAAAAAAAAAAAAGGCAATTCTACATATTTTGGACAGTGGAGGTAAACTTCAGTCTATCTTTTATGAGTATCTCTAAACCTGTATATATGGAAAGTTCAATTTGCTCAAACCATACTAGTTTAAATTTCTCAATTATAACTTTTTTTGAACGACGTTTTCTGACCTGTTGGCTCATAAACTACTGAAAGTGGCTAAATCAAATCTTAGAATGATAAAATAAAATCCTAACCCTTCGTTAGTCGCTCATGTATCTGTGTGATACATGGCCTAAGTTTGTTTCATTATTATGACAATAAATGGAGCTAAGGGCTTGCCGAGCCGGGATATATTCCATCATATCTTTGTTATTGTTTCCTGTAAGTTTCAACTTTCTTTCTAATGCTATGTTTACAAACGAGGCTAACGTCATCCCGTGTGTGCTGATGTATCTGTCAGATACATCGCGCCAACTCAAGTTGCTCACTGTCGTCACTATCGCATCCAAACACGTCATTGCTAGAGAATGTTGATGTAAGTGGTTGTGTTGTTGCAAGGTAACTTCAGAGTGCCTTTCCTTATTACTGTGAACCATACACAGGTTTGAAAATGAGTCAAGTACGTGATTTGGAATGTTTTGAGGATTTGGAGGAGGTATATCGCATTATTTTCCACGATGATGCGCTGCCGATTGAGGATAATTTTGTAAAAACTGATTCCCAATATGAAGACATAACTGAAACACGATCTGTGGACACCGATACACGCCATAATGTTGATGAAGAGGAAAGTAATAATGTGCTAGACAATGACGAAAATTACTATTTTGGCGACTACAAAAGACAAGGTGATAGCGATGAAGATATTGCTGATGTTAATAATGATAACGATGATGACGATGACGATGATGATGATAATAATAATAATAATAATAATAATAATAATAATAATAATAATAATAATAATAATAATAATAATAATAATAATAATAATAATAATAATAATAATAATAATAATAATAATAATAATAATAATAATAATAATAATAATAATAATAATAATAATAATAATAATAATAATAATAATAATAATAATAATAATAATAATAATAATAATAATAATAATAATAATAATAATAAAAATAAAAATAATAATAATAATAATAATCATAATCATAATCATAATCATAATAATAATAATCATAATAATAATCATAATAATAATAATAATAATAATAATAATAATAATAATAATAATAATAATCATAATAATAATCATAATAATAATAATAATAATAATAATAATAATAATAATAATAATAATAATAATAATAATAATAATAATAATAATAATAATAATAATAATAATAATAATAATAATAATAATAATAATAATAATAATAATAATAATAATAATAATAATAATAATAATAATAATAATAATAATAATAATAATAATAATAATAATAATAATAATAATAATAATAATAATAATAATAATAATAATAATAATAATAATAATAATAATAATAATAATAATAATAATAATAATAATAATAATAATAATAATAATAATAATAATAATAATAATAATAATAATAATAATAATAATAATAATAATAATAATAATAATAATAATAATAATAATAATAATAATAATAATAATAATAATAATAATAATAATAATAATAATAATAATAATAATAATAATAATAATAATAATAATAATAATAATAATAATAATAATAATAATAATAATAATAATAATAATAATAATAATAATAATAATAATAATAATAATAATAATAATAATAATAATAATAATAATAATAATAATAATAATAATAATAATAATAATAATAATTAATAATAATCATCATCATCGGTTGTTGATTCTATATTATAGAGACTGCTTCAATATCCTGGGTTCTGTGGGGTGGGTGCTACATAATAGAAGGCGAGTATGCATGCTCAAAGGAAAGGTATGCCCCGAATACTGACAAAAATTTCGGACACAAAAGTTTCGACGAATTGTTCATCGTGCGCTCTGAGCGAGCCGCGATGAAATGGGTCGTTCAGCCTGGAATTGTTAAGAACTCCGTGAGACTGTGGTGTTGATAGAACATTTACTATATCCTTTCCTCTTGGGAGGTGGTAAACACCATAGTCCTAGTGATCGTGGTGCATGAGATTTACCTTTTTGAGGATACCCTCTAACCCAATTTGTTTGAATTTTATAATTGGAATTGAAATAATTCCTATATGTATAATTTAATATATTAACTTGTATACTTTGTTTTAAAGTTAATCAATAATAAATTAAAAAATTAAACTACATAAAATAAACTTGTGTATTAAATGTATTTTAAATAACAATATATATTTTAAAATACTATTTATTATTTCTTTTCACTTTGAAGTCAATTTTATATGCCTAAACCAGGTTTTTATTTCACTTCAGTCTTACATCAGTAAAAGTTTGAAATACCACACTCTTTGGATCACACAAGGATCCAAGCCATAGGCACAACATGTTATAAAAATGAATTTGCTTTCCATGTAAAAAAAATCATTTTATACATATAAAAAGTTATTCATAATGTTCTGAATCCACTGTTTAACCATTTCAATGAAGTTAGTAGTTTGTTATGAAAGCACCAGTTTATGTAGAAAAAGATTGAAACTTTGTTCATTGGAATGTATTAATGTGAACAGTGCAACTGTTTTTGTTATTGAATAAGCTCAGTTAAGCTGGGCTTAATGTTGGTGATTTTTAATCTGAAGTCAGATTTTACATTGGATAGTCTGTTTCTTCTCAGCGGCTTGATGTTGCACAACAATGAAAATGTTTGTTCGCACAGATAGGTGGTTGGGAAGGGCACAATATACTAAAGTGCTTTGGTAGCAAGTTTATTAAATTCTCTCTGCGCCAGAAACCAAAATTTTACAATATCATTTTCCTAGTATACAACTTTCCATCCTGTGCTCTTAAATAACTATTAGTTGGTTCTGCTCTTGTCTTTCTTCTGGAAAGAATACTTTATCCACTCATTCTGATCATCTGCCGTTATTGGGAAGTACTTCCTCAAAGCTTTTGATAGGCCATTCAGGCGTTCTACTATGCTTCTTGAATATTTTTAGACAAAATTTCTTTTGATGAAGTCAAAAATTGTTTCAAAATAGGAAAGAAGCCTAAGGATTTCTTTTCTACACGATCTTTTCACACATGAAGTTTTCCTATCATTACTTCAATTTTCTCTTGAACCCAGAAAACATCTGGTTTTGTTTCTTGCAATTTTCGATTTAGTTCATTTAAGTGTGAGAAAGTGTCTGCTAGAAATGCCACTTTGCACAACCATTTAAAATTACAGAGTCATTTGCTGAGGGGAAACTTTTCGTGTTAGCTGTGTTCAGAAAATAGCCTCAGTTCATCACGTAATTCAAAGAATAGCAAAAGAACGTTTACATAAGGTAGCCAGCGACCATCTGTGTGCAAAAATAGTTGCTTATGTTCACCTCACCTTTCTTCAGATAGTTTCTTGAATATCCGTGAGCTAAGAGGACAGGCTTTAATGTAGTTCACAATTTTAACCACCTCTTCTAATGTTTCCTTCAAATCTGGCGCAATTCTGTTTACAGCCAACGCCTCTCTATCTATCGAGTAATGAGTCCACTTAATCTCAGGGTTGACAGCTTGAAATCGATCTTTCAATCCAGTGTAGTGTCCAGACATCGCTGCACCTACACAATATTTCCACTCAAGACCTTGCTCTGAAATAAATCCATCAAGTGTCTTGAAGAAATCCTCAGCAGTATTAGGCAAACGCCCTATAAAACAATAGGTATTTTCGTGTTCGTAACGTACAGACACTAAAAAATAAGACAGTACTTTCAATACTTTCAGTGAAATCAGTACTTTCGTCAAGTTATAAAGCATACATTGTTGTTGACTTAAACCTAATAATTAGCTACGTTTAACTGAATTATTTGATAGTGGGACTGTGTCCAGCTCTTTTGCACCTGAGTCACCAATCATTATGCTATACATCATTTTAGCTGTTGGCAATATTAATTCCTCTGCAATGTTATAAGGCTTGCCACTTTTAGCAATGAGTAGCGCCACTTCATAAGAAGCTAGTGTTGTTCTTTCACTACTGGTTCCAATATAACTTTTTTCTATTCTAGATTTACTTGTTTTCATCTCTTTGCTCTTTATTTTTTAAAAATCAAGTGGCTTGCCGATGCAATCTGGATGTTTGGTCTCTAAATGTCTTCGTGGCTTAGCATGTCATTGTGTCATTGCGTCATTGAGCAGTACGTCATAACACAAAACACATTGAGGTTTTGGTTCAACTTCAGTTCCAGCTTGAAAAAATCCGAAACTTAAATATTCCTAACAGATTGACGGAACAGCAACTAGCTATACCAGTAGCCTCACTACTACAATTTGCCTCTTAATCGTCAGTTAGTGTAGGCTTACGTTTACTTGATCCAGTGTGTAACCAACGATTTATGCTGAACGATGAGAATAAATTCTCATGATACACAATTACCAACTGTCAGGACAATCAAACACTATCATCACTGGCTTCAACGCAGCGAGAACGACTGGTTTGTTGTGCATGCATAAGTGCAGCTAGCGATAGTGACAGCGCTGATTCAGAACTCCGCGAGCAGCCTAAGATGACTTCACACGCACCGCAGCTAACCGCTCACGCTCAATACGGTTGCGTCGCTATTATAGAGCTGCAAAACACAATCCCAACTGTTATTTTGATTGCACCCCTCAGCTGCGTTACATCGTTACGACGTAGCTGCATAAAAATTGTTACGAAAAACGTATGTATTTCATCACCGAGCAGATAAGTGACTCAGTAAATACAATTCTGCGTTTTCTGTAGTTTTAATTCAACATTATAACCCCCTCGCGGACCCCCTGACATCCCCTCGCGGATACCCGGGGGTCGGAGGACCACACTTTGAGAAACACTGCTCTAACCTATAAGCAAGAGGGAAGAATAAATTTTTCTGTTTTAACGAAAGCTACTCAAGAACAACAAAGGCATTTACCTCTTCATTGACAACTGTCCAAGTTAGTGAGTGTATTGCTTACGTGCAACGATTGATTTTCAAATAAGAGAGATTAATATGCCAGGTTTTAGTAATTCATAACCCTTAATTTATACGTCATTTTGGTATTTCAGCTCCCATTTTAATGTACAATAAATGAACAACTGAATTTTGAATCCTTTCATTTTGATGCTAATGAACATGGTAAGTGAAACAGAATTTCTACAGAATCTTACATAAGATGTAACAATATAAATTATTTTTAAATGTGATATAGGTACGAACCTCCTTTGGATACACTGGTTCAATTGGCAGCAAGTGACCTTAATTGGTCCTTTCCTCATGAGGCCCCCACATGGGCATTTCGATACACTGATGATCCAATTCTGAAAATTGTAGCCGGTAAATACATCTGGATGTCAAATGAGCAATTGGCAGATACTGCCCTGAGAGCGGATACTGGAATAATTATAGAAGCACTATCAGGAGGTGAGTATTAAGCAGTTTTCAGTGTTGACTGAACTACACATAAGACCATCAGAAAATTCTATTTGAAGTAGCACCAGATATAACTTTTGAGACCCCACACATAATTAAACGTATTGCTAGAACAGTATAACCAACACTCACATTAAGAAAGCAAAGGGACTAAGTAACTGTAGGTAAAACCTGAGAAACTGTTAATCGACAACTAAAACTGTAAGAAAAAATGTGTCTCAACATAAACGGCTTCCCATAAAAGGTTGTGTATTTTTGTGTAACAGGATTTTTCTCTTTTGCGATTTACCTTTTAATTCAAAACTCATAAAACACTTGAGGCTATTCTCAGAAATTTAAAAGTATTCATTTCACGTATTCTTAGAGCAAAATTAAAAAATAAGCATGCAGCATTTAACTGAAATTTTAGAACATTTTAAGAAACCCATTTAAAAATTCAATTAAAATTTGGTTTGAAACTTCCTCTCATATCCTTGACATAGACTAATCATATTACGAAGTAGATGTTTTGATTGGTTTATGGCAATGCCGTGCATAGACACACACGCACACACACATACGACACCAAACACTCTCAACGAAAATAAAAACGGGTTTTCTCAATTCAGCGTATCTCAAAACGTTATTTCCGGCGAATTTCGAATATTTATTTTCGGTTGACAAACCACACAACATACCATTTAGCTAACATATGTCTAATAAAGGAGGCAATAACATAAGTTTTGTATCAATGATTGGTAGAATACTTACGAGGTTCGCTTGATAACTCTGGTAAATTTCCACGAAGGGATAGAACCTTTTTTTTGCAACCTTGGGGGTGGTGAGCTTGAGTGTTCAAAAGGTTGTACAGACAATTTAAACGTGCCATAATATACAGGTCATTGTTGACAGCCAACTGAACTGCTCAGTGTGATAGCTGCGATTGAATATGAAAACAAATGAAAAAGAAAAGAACAGAGTTTCGTGCTGTTATATTATAAGATTATAAGCTTATCTGGAAAAGGTTTCTTCCGGGGTTTTCCGTTATACTGAAAGACGCATGATGAGTAGCTCTAAGCTCCATGGACCGCGGACTCATCTGAGCATCATTCATGGTCAGAGATGCACCGAAGATGAATCGCGACACCATTGAAAAAGTCTACGATTTGTTTATGCAAAAGTCTCGAATCAAAATTCATAGTATTGCTGAGACTTTAGGCATATAAACTGAGTGAGTGCACCATATGTTGCATGAAAAATTTGCAATGAAAAAATTGTGTGCGTGATGGGTATCGCGATTGCTCACAGTCAACCAAAAGCGCATCCTGAAGAACACTTCTGTTCAGTGTCTGGCGAAATATAATCGTAATCCGCAAGAATTTTGCATCGATTTGTGACCGTGGATGAAACTTAGATCCATCATTACACACTATAGTTAAACCAGCAGTATAAAAATGTACAAAGTCACGTGAAATTGTACCAAAGAAGCCAAGGACCATTTTGTCATGTGGTGAGGTAATAGTCACTGTTTTTTTTCGGATTCTCAAGGAATAGTCCGCATAGACTACTTGGAAAAGGGCAAAACCATAATTGGAGCCTGTTAGCTTCATAATTGGATCGTTTGCAACATGAATTGACTGAGAAGAGACCAAGATTGAAATACGAAAACGTGGTCTCTCCCCAGGATAATGCACCAACGCACTGATAAGCAAGCGCAATGACGATAATGCATGAGTTGGGCTTTGAATTGGTTCCTCATCTACCTTATTCACCGACTTAGCCTCAAGTAAATTCTTCTTGTTCCCAAACTTGAAAATTTGGCTTGCTGTTAAGAAATATTCGTCAAATGAAGAAGTGATAGTGACCATTGACGAATATTTTTGCAGACCTTGACGGAACCTATTTTTCCGACGGGGATGTAAAAGCTGGAACATAGCTGGAGCTAGTGTATAGCCATCAATCGAAACTACGTCGAGAAATGAAGCGAAATATTCATGAAAAAAGAAATATTTCTGATCTTTTACCAGACTTATTAAATAATCCTTTTATAAGTTTAAAATAATGACCAATTAAACAAGTTGCATAGTAATTGCTTTGTATTACAATATACTATTCTGAACTTTCTTTCAGGTGTATTCTGTTATGGAACCTACATCACCATAGAGGCAATGTCGGGACTGAGAGTAATGAAGGAACCTTTCTACTGGGCTCACGTGGTACTCACTACAAGAAAAGGTGGACCGTACATTCAGACTTTCAACGACTTAATTCTGGCAATGAATCAAGGAGGGTTAGGACTTTATTGGCAGACTGATGTGGTTCGTCGTTTGTTGTCCAATCGTCTTCAGCTTCTGATCTCACTCAGCCGTGATGTGCAAGATCCTGATGGAGACACTCCCAGAATTCTTCAAACATACCATCTTGAGGGAGCATTGTTACTTCTGACACTAGGATTGTTAACTGGTGCTGTAACATTCATAGGCGAAATAGTGTGCTTTAGATTAAAAAAATAATCTTATAATAAGAAAAATTTGCAGTTGTTCTAGGATGTGATCTAATCACAATTTCTCCATGCATATTATCTTTACTGTATTGGTAAATAAAATTGCCTTGGTTGTAATTTAATGGAGTTGTTTCACATGGAATTTTCTTAAATTATCTAGAGTGCCAGTAGCAATGATATAGCACAAGCTCACCAAAAATTAACTGTGTCTTACTCACCCTTACGTCACAGTTTATCAGAATGTTACTGTAATGCGATTCAGCAAAAATCATTATTATAGTGTTTTCTATTATCAAAAATTAAACGAGTTGTACTTTCATTAAAAAAAAACGTTTGTGCTGTAAATCATATATGCTTACATTTTTAGTGACCTCACAAACAAATATCATCATTTTATTGAGCCCTTCTGTACCTTCATGCCTATGCATGTCATTTTTCCATTATGAACTTGTCTGTACCATCTTAGGTTGCGCAATGGTTTGTATGGCATTTTAATTATCTTTCCAAAAGGAAAGGATATTTAAGCAGACCACAGAGTAGAAATGTCTAATAAGTTAGTTTGCTTCTTTTCTTGAATTCTGTTGTTGGCCGCTTCCTGTTAACCTGCAGAATCTTGCCGACGTTTAGTTAAACTATGTTTCGCTTCTTCTTCTTTATCTCAGCCTATGGAGGTCCCGCTTGGTGCACCCTCGTTTTTCAGAGGTAATGGTGTTACTGCCATCTATATCAGAGTTGCGCAACATTAGCAGGTTCAGTAGCAGGCGGCGAACATGGCTGTTGGTCCTGATCCTGGCTTGAAGGAGTTGTGGTAAGTGATAGGAAAGGATAATATGGAAGAAGTAATTGAAGCTCTTCTATAATGGTTCGTTGAGGCTGGTGTTCATGGCCTGAAGTGTGGTTGACATCCGGTTTATTACTTATAATGGGTGTCCTGGTTCTCCTCTAACCGAGTTAAACGCAGGAAGCAGAGTAATCCAGGTGCTGGTACAGGTGGTCAATGAGAGTAGAGGTTTCTGTGGTGTGCAACGTGGACATTATATTCCGTTGTTCCTGGATGGTGTGATGGATATGGCCGGTGGTAGTCTTGATGGCTTCGTCAAGTACGGTAATTCGTGCTCCTATGTTAAGAACTTCTGCGTGAAAGTCTTGTAAGTCGTCTATGAAAGTGGATATGGAAGTGGCGGAGGTGGCCTCCGCGATTTAGTCCTCTAGCGTGGCCAGGTGGGCGTTAATGCCTTACACCGCATGGTGGAGGTTCTGTAGGCAGCCCTAATGTCTTCGCCGAGGGCGGCGGTGACTGTTGCCGCGGGCATGTACCTGGCCAGCTTGTATGTTGGAATAGTTGTCGATGTAGTTCTGTGTTGTTTGCGGGGGTAGAGGGGGCACTGCGCCTGGCCCGTGTCACTGCCTTTATACTCCGGTTTGCCTCGCTGTCCCTTCCCAGCTGCAATCGAATTGGTTTCTCCTCCTCCAATGTGAGGTCATCATTCTAATATGGTCTCCCATATCATACTAATTAATTTGCCCGTGTCACGGCTCAGGTTTCTTAAATATTTCTCTCGTCTTTACCTCACCTTTCTTTCAGAGAAGTTTTAGCAAATAGCGAAGATCTCTAAAGTATCTAAGTATGGTAGCCGGTGTTTTCTAAAAGTTCCTTGATGGAAGATATTTCTGGTTTGGTGTTAATGGATCTGCCCTTTTGACCAAGCTACGATTCACCCTAATTAACAAGTAATTTTATAAACTACTACTACATTACTTTCACAGTCCCTTTAGGACTTCAGACTCCCTCATTTTTGCCTCCCTTCAGTTCTATCTTCTGCTCTCCGTCTCCACATTTGAGCTCCCAAAATGCTTTTCCCTTCAAATACGAGGTTTATCTGAGGCATCTTTAATATATATATATATTTTAAGGGGCTTGCCTAGCATCCAACTTCCAAACCGGAAGACCAGGACTCCTATTTATCTCGGAGTTATGGTGGCGTAGCTATACCCACAAGTACTGGGCATCCTTTTTAGTCTCATTGTACGACAGGCATGTACTAATTTGGCCCTATTGTGTAACCTTGGTCAATCTAAGGGAAAAGTTTATAAAAGCCAGGATTATTTTACATATCTTAATCTTTGACCGGTCTTATGAAATAACGCAGCCTTTTTACTAATGTTTGTCTTGTTTGAATATTGCACTGCTCAATGTTTTTGTAATTCATTTCCTTACTCCTCGTGCATAAGGGATATAAGGCTTCTTTGCACCAGTCTTTCACGGATTGTTGATACATTGATGTTTATTATTTTCGTTGATATCATGGTTCAAAGAAAAGTTGGGCTTTATAACATCTCGAAGATGTTTCAATTGTGGATTTAGGTATACTTTGTCTCATACAAATAAGGCACGCTGCTGGAGTGTGCTTATCATTGCTCCTTTTATAGCTGGAGGCTGATGTGATGAGGCTTCCATAGTTAAATATGTAATATATCTTTTCAGTTCTGAAAGTCTATAAAGGAGGTATATCTGGCAAGTTTTATTATTTACAAAATTAATGTTTACACAATTTTACTAGTCACTTCTATTTATGTATATAAAATGGCCCACATGAGATGTGTAATTTTATAAGTAATAAATAATAGGTGCACCATTAAACCTCTTCATGTATTTTTTAGTTGCATAGTTATTTAATAACACCTACACTATATTGTTTTCGTATAACGCAAAAACCATTAGCATTGGAAATTAAGCATGAGAAGCCTACACTCTGGCTCCCAAGTAAAATATTGTAGAGAAGATATTCTGTGTTTTAATTTTAGAATACAATTTGGTTGATTTTCAATGTTAGCTGGACAATTTTCTCTCCTTATGTAATTTATACGCCTTTCTAAAAATCTTGAGTGTAACAATATAGTAAAAATAAAGAAAATCATTTTTAACAGAAGGTAATTATATGTTTTTTCTTTCCTTTTGGCACATGCATATCTTGGTGTTGTAAACAGATTAGATTCTCATATGTTTCACTTTCCTTTAGTTGCTAAATCGTGCTTAGAATAAAATACGGATGGCATTTGTTTTGATGTTTCCTAAGGATTAGCACATATTCTCTCTAATAGTCTCTGCTAATACTTTCTAACAATTCTCAACTGATAGTCGATGCCTCGTTTAAAGTCGTGTACATTATAACTCCAAAGCTGCTCGTATTCAAGTACAAGTGCTTTGTAAGTATTTTATAACACTTTAGTAAGTTACTGAATCAAATTATATGTATCATACACTATGACAATACAAAGAATTATTATGAATATTCTTCAGCTATGTACCCAAACCGCATGCTACAGGGATTTGTGCGATATGATGGTAAGCGCAAAAATTCCATTTAAAAGCTGCAAAATCCAGCGTTTAAAACATTTCTGGAGAAATATACAACTTTCAAAGTTCCTGGTGAGTCTACTTTACGAAAATATTATTTGCCTCCTTGCTATGATGGTACTCTGAACAACATTAGACGTGCTGTGGGAGATAGTAATATTTGGATTTCAATAGATGAATCTTCAGATCCTGCTGGAAGATCTAAAGCCAATGTGGTCATTAGGTATATTATCTCCTGAACGTCCAGATAAAAAATTATTATTAACATCGGAGGTGCTAAGCGAAGTTAGCAATTCTTCTATTGACAAGCTGTTTGACGGCGCAATGTCTTTTTATGGCCAGACGGTATAAAAACAGAAGACATATTATTATTATTATTATTATTAATTGTGACAGACGCAGCCCTTTACACGATCAAAGCTGCTTCCAAAATTAAGAAGACTATCCCAGACTGATACATCTGGAGTGTATAGTTGATGGTCTTCATCGGTTTACAGAACAGATTGGGAGCCTTTTTCTGATGTAGATAATATCATTTCAAATGTAAAATAACATTTTTGAAGACCCCTTTTACAGCATTAAAATGTAGAGAACTAGCAACAGGAATTCCTTTACCACCTCAAACTATTGTAGCATGGTGGGGTTCATGGTTCATGGTTTCTGTACTACTTTAAACATTACAACCAGATTAACGTGATTAGCACATTTGAAAATGAAGAAATTTTAGATTTCAAAGCTGCAAAATCTTCGATATCTCCACAGCTGTATGAAAATTTGTAGTTAATAATTCATTTAAGGATATTCCTTAAATAAATAAACAAGTTGAATCATCACAGATGGCACTGCCAGAATCCTTGAAACTTGCCGCTCATTTTGACACAACAGTTTAAAAAAGTAGAAAAATGTTCTGCTGCCCAAATAGCGAAGCAGAAACTGAAGAGTGTCTTAGATAAAAGCCCAGGATATTCAATTATGTGCCTATTAGGGACGCCATTCTAAATAATGAACATGCATGTATTTCTCAGCTAGATGTTTTGTGGTGTTCGTCAGTTTCGTTTTGCACCAGTCACGTCTTGCGATGTGGAGCGGAGGTTTTCAAGATATAAATTTTGTTTGCGTTGTAATAGAAGTTTTGCTTTTGATGCGTTCAGAAAATTCATTGTCATCCATTGCAATAGTCCACACATATAAATCATAAATAAAAGATGCTTTATCTATTACAGCACAGACTGTTTAACAAAACTGTAAGCTTGCTAAAAAAAATTGTAAACTTATTTCTGTGCCCATCTGTACCTAGTGCGTACACAGCTCAGGCTCAGTAGCGTACGCGACTACTCCCTCTCCACTTCGCTGGTTTGTAAACAACGTAAGCAGCAGTATAATAGAAGCTAGCCTAACCTAAACTCATGTCCGAATCCTAGTCATAAGTCTCCTATCTCAAATTTTTTGTTTACGATGCCTGCATTTGCTCTGACAATATTTCCCCTGCACAGGTAAATAAGCGAATAAGAAACTCGTGCCGGCAATTACAGAAAAGCTGCTTTGGAGTCTAAATAATCCCTCCATTCTAGCGAACAATGTATTTTCTCCAATTTATTCTTTTTTATTACCCTCATACTGGTTAAAGGTTTTTACAATTACTTCCAAAGTTTTAACAACAAGCCTTCAGAAATAAAGTATAGGTTATTGCTGAAGATTTTCAGGGAGGTCAAAATAAAAAGTATATAAGCTTAGAAATAATTTTAATTAAAATTAGCGTAGAAAGTAATAATTTTATTTCTAATTTAATTTGCAATTTATTCTCTAAAATATCTGCAAATTAGGCTGGCCCAGTGGCTCAGTTGGTAGAGCAGTTGCTAGTCATGCTTGGGGTCGCGGTTTCGGTTTATTTAAACATTTATTTTCAATATTTTTAACTACGGGATATAAGAATAAGCCTTTATAATAATTAGTCGAAAATGTGTAGCGAAAGTCATATGAATGTAACGCATTTGAACTGCACCGTGGGGCTTAGGTACAGTTGTGGAAAATGAGGGGAATTTAGATATTAAGGAACATGTGGTCAGAGGTAATCGTCAGAACCAATTCTGACGAACGTTTTTCCTCTACTTCCTCCTTCGTGAAATGTACAGTACATCTAGCTAAATACGTTTAATTGTAAAAATTGTTACAGCTCTTGCCTTTCAGGAATCACGATTGCCAATTACCTTATTTAACATTACAATTCCTATACGACTTCAGCCACACCAAGAAACTGGACGGCGTTCCAGTCTATATGAAAACTCAGATTGTTCCGTATACAATCGTTTAAAATACACAAGTTTTGTCACATAACTCGCCCATACAGAATACTTATCACTGCTTTTACTGCAACAAAAATTATAAATCTGGCATCATGGTTGACTCATATGCACTGTCATACACTAGTTTCCTATTAAGCAGATCCGCTACTGGAGTAGATAAACAGTTCAAGCTCTTCTGCCCTTCATACCCCTCTAGCTTTCTTGTCATGTTGGTTTCCGTGACCAGGACCGCTTACCTAGCATAAGCTCCTCACTTTCCTCACGATGCTGAGTGGGCGTCGATCCTATACCCAAGCCCTAAAATCCCCACCACATGGGTGGGATTGAACCCGGGCCGCTTTCCGTGGCCAGGGACCAAGACATGATTTGATACGCAGGATACTAATGGAAATCAGTTGGAGAATCTAATGTCATGTTGGCACGTTGACCATGGTAGCTCAAATGGTTAGAACGGCTGAACGGAAACCAGAAGATCCGTGGTTCAAATCCCGGCTGTGGCATTGAATTTTTCAGTCTGGCTCTACCCTTTCATAGTGCGTCCTACACACGGATATTGTGAAAGAACAATAATTTCCATTAATTGTACCTAATAGTGGTCCGAACTATAAAGCCCGGACCTTAAAGTACTTATAGCATAGTAAGTCGCCATTGAGGTAGTTGTCTCACGTGTTTATGAGAACTCCTAGTGGTTTACCGGGAGAAACACGAGTCAGTTGGAGAATTTAGTGTCATGTTGGCACGTTGGCCATAGTAGCTCAAATGGTTAGAGCGGCTAGACGGAAACAAGATCCGTGGTTCAAATCCCGGCTATGGCACTGGCTCTACCCTTTCATAGTGCGTCCTACACACGGCTAGTGAGAAAGAACAATTAATTGCCAGTACAAATATAGCTATTAAATACACAATGAAGATACATGCTAGTAGAAAGGTTGAACTCTATATATCGCCATTCTTCTCTCTTTATTAGGCATTAATATTATTATTATCTCATGCATCTTTTGAATCATATTTTAGGTATAATCTTCTTTTAGGTGAATCAGAGGATCATTAGAGTAATTAGCTGTTGTCATCCGTGGTCTATGCTACCATAAGCATAGCTTCCTTCTGAAAGGAAGCAAAGCCAGTAGTATAATACCGCTGCTGGAACGGTCACCATAGTTTTATTTTTGTTAATAGAAACCTCTCTGATAACGCGCTGATTATTCTTGTAAGAGTGAAAGGGCAACTGCCGCGCTTCATAGCCCTGTGGTAAGCACCAATGAACGCATCACTTCAGCCAATGGTGGCCGCGCCGTGGCTCAGTGGTTAGACCGCTTGGCTCTCACCAAGGCGGCCCGGGTTCGATGGCAGTCGACCGCAAAGTGAGATTTTTGGTGGACAACACGGCGCTGGGGCGAGTTTTCTCCGGGACCTCCGGTTTCCACCGCCATCTCATTCCACCGGTGCTCCATCTTCATCTCATGTATCATCAGTGTCACCGCCTGCGGTGCCGTATGTAGTAAAAGCGGGCGTTAAACACTACACATTTCAGCCAATGGAATTCGCAGAAATCACAAATGACAGATATATGTTAACTCTACGATAATCAGTGTGTTATCTGAAAGGTATCTATTTCCAAAGATAAATCCATGATAACCGTTCGAACAGTGCGACTATACCGTGTCGTAGATTTACAGATTAAAGAATCTCAAGCATAATAAAGAGCTAAATTAAAGGCATTTCAGGCCCAGAATAGAACTCTGAGAACGACAGCAGTAAAGAATAAAAACTAAATTTCATATTAGAATCCATATTCCGAAGTGCCTTGGAAATACTGGCATAATTGCTCCTACGACTCCTTTAATCGGATGTAAAAATGTATTGATGTTCAACAGCAATATATTGAGAAACAATAATATAATGTGTATTTTTAAAACTAATTATAATGATTTCTAAAAATAGTCATCCTTGCAATTGACTGGACTGCCGACTCTCTTCCTCTATGGGTACAACTCAAAGATGACCTTTGTGCAGTAAATTCATATAGACTTTTGAATTGGACGGCAGAGTTTTGTAATATTTCGGTTGTAGAAATATAAGTATTAATTATATAAATTCAAAGATATATAATTCCAAACGTTGTTCTTTAATGGTATAATAATTTGTGACGTAAATTGTGCATGAGATAGTGGGAGCAGTCGGAACGTAAACAAGACACACACTCGACTAGGTCAACGCAATAAACGTTATCACCAGAGTATTACAACTTTCTTGATGTTTCAACATACAAAAGTACTGAACAATTTCTACGGCAATAAGTGTTGGAAAGTTCCTCTAGTAATATAAGTGAGTCAGGAGTAGGTTAGTGGATCCGATATCGAGTTAGCTAGTGCGATGGATGCACTCTCTCCAGTGAATTTGTGACGGCTTTGATGATAGTGTAGCTAATTTATGGGAGTGAAGCATCAGAATGGCTTAAGTGAAATCCCTATTCAAGTGGATTAAATAAATGATGAGTAAAAAAGCTGAATGGACACAGTTGCAATGTTGTTTCACGTCCTTAGCTTTAGATAACTCTGCGTTAATACGGGGGTTGGCCTCTGAGTCCCAGGCTTCACAATAAAAAAGAAGACTTTTTTTTTAATTGCTCAACATAATCTTCAGAAATACAAATACATTTGTTATATCAGTGTTCTAATTTAATCAAGCAATCTCTGTTGTGAGATTTATCACAGCTGTTTACCACATCAATGACATCGTTAATGTGAAATCTTCGTCCTCCAAGATTAGCTGCTACATCTGGCGAATTGGATGGATGTTTAAGCAATTCGAACTTACATTCGTACATTTTCCCCATTGCACTGACTGTACGATGGGCCGGAGCATTGTTATGAAGAAACAAAATCCTTTTCTCTGCCAAATGAGGTATTTTTCTTTCCACTTCATCACTCAGACGTTGCAGTAAGCTTGCGTTGTAAATTTTATCCTTTTCCAAATAATAAAAATAATTCCCTGTGCATCCCAGAAAACACCTCCCATAACCTTGTTAGCTGAGTTAGTTCACCTGACACAATCCATTGTTTTGACTGTGATTTTCTTTCTGGAGTGTAGTAATGCATCTAAGTTTCATCCATGGTAATAAGACGTCTCAAAAATTCACTGGGATTTTTACGGTAGAACTTCAAAGAGAAACAGAAAGAGGTTTTCTTTACAGCTTTTTACGAGGCACCCATCTTGCACAGACCTTGTGAAAGTCAGAAACTACTTAAAATATTACCTGCACGTTCTTTTGATATGTTTACAGCCTCTGCTATTTCAAAAATCTTTTAATCTGTGCTCTTCCAATACTAAACGATAAATTTTCTCAATGTTCTCTGAAGTTGTGACTTGCACTCGGTATCCAGAGCGAGGCTCATCACTGGTTTTCGTACATTCCATTTTAAATTCTGCAACTCTGCTTTCTTTTAATCATTGTATACGAAGGGACAGAGTCTCTCAAGGTACTATCCATTTCCTCCTAGATTCCTACAAGCGTTAAGCTTTTCAAATGTAAGTATTTAATCAATACTCGTTTTTGCAAAGCCTCAATTTTCGTGAGACCTCTACACTTGTTTCTTATAAACTGTTGTCATTCAAAAACTATACAAGCTATTGACCTGTAACTATAGATACAAGCTAGTCTAGAGTTAAACTATTGAACTTTCCTCAGCGAAGGATCACGTGTGGATCATTGGATGCTGCTGGCCGGCGTGCCTCAGCACTGAAAATTTATATTGTATTGTATGCTTTGTGTTTATCGCCAGGGACGGCGATCTCTGATCGTCGGGGATATGTCGCGTACGCTTTGCTGAGATGAAGAAACTTAATTTATTTTAAGGTTTTATTTGGAGTTTTAACAGTATAAGATTTCTTTATAAAATTGAATTATCATTTGTGGGTGTAAAGATGCCGAACCTCATAGCAGGACAAAGAACGGGAAATCTTTAGCTTGCCAATTTTCGAGGTAAACGCCGTACATGAATGTGGAACTCAGCAGTTCTGGGCATTGAAACTAGCAACAAATAATTTGCAAACAGCGGGTCTTGGGAATTTGAACCAATATGGCGGGTGGATTGTTCTAGAATCTTTAGAAGGAATTCTACTGATCTAATGTAGAAGGTCCCTAGGTTAAAGGTGTGTTGACCCCCTCTCTTCGAGTTATTTGTTCAGCGGCGCGTGGGTAGTCAAAGGTGAACCTTTATTGCAGGCGGCCACGCCGAATTTCTATCTCACCACGCACTGACATATCTCCAAGGTAAGAATCCTCCGGAGTTTATTAGAACTATGTATTTAAACCGGTAATGGCATTATGCGTTTTGTATACAAACTCTGTTTAAATGGACACTAAATTTTGGGAATGACAGTTTGGTAAATTAACGGACAAAATAGATCTATGTGTTATTCTTTAACCCCCGCACTATCCTGCCGCACAATGTGATCCCATCTCTATTTGATGCCCGGAACTTGTCAGCCGATCTTCGTATATAGCTTCGAAGAGTTTGATTCCCGTCGAATGCCCCAACAGTTTCCTGGTGTTTTCCTTCGTTGGCAAGGATTACTTGCCTGTTTCTCATCTAACAATTTCCATCATTATTCTTCCATTACGTTTCTTCTGATATATATATATATATATATATATATATATATATATATATATATATATATATATATATATATTCTGGATTGTGTGGGGTGGGTGCTACAGGATAGAAGGCACCGATGCCTACTCAAAGGAAAGAGTATTCCCCGCGGACACTAAAGGTTCGACAGATCGTTCTTCGTCCCCTCTGAGCACATCTATTAATGAAATGGGTCGTTCAGCACGGAATTGTTAAGAAATTCCGTAAGGCTGTTGTGTTGGTAGTACTTTAACTCCATCCTTTCCTCTTGTGAGGTAGTAAGCACAATAGTCACGGTGATACTGGTGCAGGAAATGTCCCCATTAGTGTATATCTTCTAACCTATAAACTAACGAAAGCTAGTCGAGTAAAAACTCCTACAAAGGCACTTAAATCTTCATTTAAAGCTATCCAAATTTTAACCAAGAAGTGGGAATGTTGCCTACGTACAACGATTGATTTTCATATAAGAGATGAATATGCTAGTTTTTAGTAATCCTTTACTTTTACTTAATAATATTTTGGTATTTTAACTCAAATTATAATCATACATGAACAATAAATGAGCAACTGGATGTTTATTTCTTTCACCTAAATGTTAATAAGCACTGTAAGTAAGACAGAATTTCTACAGAGTCTTCTACAGAATCATAAGATTTTAAAATATAAATTATTTTTAAATGTGATATAGGTATGAACCTCCTTTGGATACGCTGGTTCAATTGGCTGCAAGTGACCTTAATTGGTCCTTCCCTCATGAGTCCACCACATGGGCATTTCGTTACAGTGATGATGCAATTCTAAACACTATAGCCGATAAATACATCTGGATGTCAAACGAGGAATTGGCAGACACTGCTCTGAGAGCGGATACTGGAATAATTATAGAAGGACTATCAGGTGGTGAGTATTAAGCAGCAGTTTTCAGTATTGACTGAACTACACATGAGACCATGAGAAAATTCTATTTGAAGTAGCACGAGATATACCTCTCAAGATCCCGCACGCAATCAAACGTATTGCTAGAACAGTATAACCAATATACCCATTAAAAAGCAAAGGGACTTTAAATAACTGTAAGAAAAATCGACAAGTAAAACTGTAAGAAGAATTGTTTCTTAGTATAAAGGGTTTGCCACAAAAATATATGCATTTTTGTGTAGTATGATATTCTCCTTTGTGGTTTAACTTTTAATTCAAAACTCATCAAATAGCTGAGGTTATTCTCAGAAACTTAAACGTATAGACTTCACGTATTCTCATAGAAAAATAATTAAAAATAAAAATAAAATAAATAAACATGCAAAATTTAACTGAATTTTTAAAACATTTTTGAGAAACGAATGTTTAAAAATTGCATATATATGGTAGTTTGGAATTTCCTCTCACATTCTTAACAAACGCTAAGCGTACTACCAAATGAGCATTCTAATTTGTTGAGGGCAATGCCGAGCATAGACACACAGTCATACACACACACACACACACACACACACACACACACACACACACACACACACACACACACACACACACACACACACACACACACACACACACACACACACACACACACAAACACACACACACATAGACACATGGAGCGTAAATAAAAACTGCTTTTCTCAATTTAGGTTATCTCAAAACATGTATTTCCGGTGATATCTTAATGTTGTATTTTTGGTTGGAAAACCATTCTACCTACCATCTAGCTACCATATGTCTAATATAGAAGGCAGTAAAATGGGCTCTGTGTGAGTGGTATGTATAATAGTTAGCTACGAGGGTCGTTTGTTAAGTCTGGTAAATATTCATGATGGGATGGAAAATTTGAGTTTTAACTATGTGGTGGTAAGCTTCAAAAGATTATGCAAAACATTTGAATATGCTACAATATACAGTTGATGGCCATCTGAACTGTTCAGTGTGATAGCTGTGATTGAAAATGGAAGAAGGAGTTTCGTGCTGTTATACATTTTCATTTGAAGGGCTAGACTATAGCACAAGTCCAGCTTGCCTGAAGTTCACGCGTACTCTGCACCAACATTGAGGTATATTTACCTTTGGATCAATGAATTTAATCGTGGTCATAGAAGTACCGAAGATGTATCGCGCTCTGGTCGCTCAACTGAGGACACCACACGGGACACCATTGAAAAAAATCACGATCTGATTATGCGAAACCGCCGAATAAAAGTTTTTAAGATTGCTGAGGCAAATCACCATATCCTGCATGGATATTTGGAAATCAAAAAGCTGTGTGTAAGATGGTTGTCACGATTGCTCACAGTCAACCAAAAGCGCATCCGAGAGAACACTTTTACCGAGTGCCTGGCGATGTTTCACTGATTCCACAAAACTTTTTGCGCCGATTTGTGACCGTGAATTAAACTTGGATCCATAATAACTCACCAGAGTCAAAACAGCAGTCAAACCAATGGACAAAGCCTGGTGAACGTGCACCAAAAAGGCAAAGACAATTTTTTTCAGCTTGTGAGATGATGACTACTGCTATTTTGGTTTCTCAATGAGTAATCCTCATAGATTGCTTGTTCCATTGTTGGATTATTTGCAACATTAGTGGAGTGAAAAGAGTTCGATATGAAATGCAAAAAGGTGCTCTTTCACCAAGATAATGCGCCATCGCACACATCAGCAATCAGAATGGCGAAAGTACATGATTTGGGCTTTGAAATGTATCCTCATTCACCTTATTCACCAGACTTAGCCACAGGTAAGTTCTTCCTGTTACCAAACTTGAAAATTTGGCTTGTTGATAAGAAATTTTTGTCAAATGAATAGGTGATACAGTAAACGACAATTTTGTAGACCTTGACGGAACCTATTTTTCCGAAGGAATGTAAAACCTGGAAAATAGCTAGACCAAGACTACGTCGAGAAATAAGGTGAGTTGTTCAGGAAAACAAAAGCTATTCTTCATCTTTTACCAGACTTATCAAACGACCCTCGTATACAATTAAAATTATGACCAATTAAACAACATGCAGAGTAATTGCGTTGTATGGCACTATACTATTCTGAACTTTCTTTCAGGCGTATTCTGTTATGGAACCTACATCACCATAGAGGCAATGTCTGGACTGAGAGTAATGAAGGAACCTTTCTACTGGGCTCACGTGGTACTCACTACAAGAAAAGGTGGACCGTATATTCAGACCTTCAACGACCTGATTTTGGCGATGAATCAAGGAGGGTTAGGACTTTATTGGCAGACTGATGTGGTTCGTCGTTTGCTGTCCAATCGTCTTCAGCTTCTGATCACACTCAGCCGTGATGTGCAAGATCCTGATGGAGACACTCCAAGAATTCTTCAGATATACCATCTTGAGGGACCATTGTTACTTCTGGCACTGGGATTGTTGGCCAGTGGTCTAACATTTATAGCCGAAATAGTGTTTTATAGATTAAAAAAGTAATCCAAAAGTAAGCAAAATTTTCTTCAGTTTGGACTTGTTTTAGTATATGGCCTACTTACACTTTCACCATGCATGTTATCTTTACTGTACTCCTAAACCAATTAGGCTTGTCTGTAGTTTAATGGAGTTGTTTCACATGGCATTTTCGTAAATTATCTGGAGTGCCAATAGCAATGATATTGCACCAGCCCCAAAAATTAACTTTATCTCACCCCTACGTTTGAATTTTTCAGAATGTTTTTGTAATGCGATTCAACAAAAACCGTTATTATAGTGTTCTCTGTGATCAAAGATAAAACGGTGTGTACTTTCATTAAAACAACGTTTTTGTTTTAAATCCTATCTGCTTACATTTTTAGTGATCCACAAATAAATATCATCTTTTTATTGAGCCCTTCTCTACTTTCATGCCTATGAAAGTCGTTTTTTCCTTTATGTATTTGTGTGTACTATCTTAGGTTCCTCCTGGACAATAGCCTATATTGCATTTTAATTATTTTTCCTAAAGGAGAGAATGTTTCAGTAGGCCAGATGTTTCAGAAAGAAATGTCTCATAAGTTACTTTTCTTCTGTTCTTGGATTCCGTTGTTGGCCACGGCCTGTTAACTTTCAGAATCTTGCCGACGTTTCGCTAAACTAAGTTATGCTTCTTCATGGGGCGCCTGTATATTTTCTCCAAATGCTCACTGCCTTTATATTCTGGTTTGGCTCTTTGTCCCTTCCTAGCTGCAATCCCATTGATTCCTAGTCCTCCAATGTGAGGTCGTCGTTCTCATAAGGTCTCCCATAACGTGTTGATTGGTTTGCCCATGTCACGGCTCAGGTTGCTCCTTTTCTTAACTATTTCTCTCACTTCCCCTCACCTATCCTTGTGAGAAATTTTCACAAATAGCTAAGGTCCCTAAAGTATATAAGTAAATGTTGTAGCCGGTGCTTTCTGTGTGTTCAATGATGACAGATGTTTCTGATTTGATGTTGATGAATCTGCCCGCTTGACCTGGGCACGATTCACCCTATTCATAAGCAATTTTATCAAACTGCTACTTGACTTTCACAGCCTCTTTTGGGCCTCAGACTCGCTCAATTTTACCTCCATTTATCTCTATCATCTGCCTTCGATCTTCACATTCGGGCTCCCAAAATGATTTTCCTTCCAATACGAGGCTTATGTTTCTTTAACATTAATTTTTTGAAGAAATAGATTATTAGCCTAGCGTCCAACTTCCAACCTGGAAGACCAGGACTCCTATTTATCTTAGAGTAAAGATGGCTCAGCCATATCCCCAAGTACTGATTATCCATTTTAGTCTCATTGTACGACAGGCATGGACTAATTTGGGTCTAATCTATAACCTCTGTCACCACACGGGGATATTTTATAAAAACCTGAATTATTATACAAAGGACCGGTCTTATGTGAGAACGCAGCCTTTCCACTAATGTTTGTCTTATTTGAACATTGCGGTGCTGCAATATTTTTGTAATTCTTTCCGTTACTCCTCGTATTTAAGCTATGCAAAGCTTCTTTGCGTCAGTCTTACAGAGTTTTAATGCTTTGATGTTTCTTATTTACGTTGATATTCCGATTCAGAGAACAGTCGACCTTTATGACATCTCGGATATGTTTCAGTTCTGGATTCAGCTGTTCCTTTTCACATACACGTAAGGCACGCTGCTGGAGTGTGCTTATCATTGCTCTTTTTATAGCTAGAGGCTAAATATGTAATTTATGTTTTTATTTTTGATAGTATATAAATGCAGTATTTCTGGAAAGTTTTATTGTTTAAAAATTAATGCTTACACAAGTTTGCTAGTCACTTCTATTTATGTATATAAAATGGCACACATGAGAAGTTTAATTTTATCAGTAATAAACAGTAGATGAAGTACTAAACGTCTTTACATTCCTCTTAGTTGCATAGTTATTTAATAACACATAGACCTAATTGTTTTCGTATAACGCAGAAAACATTAGCATAGGCAACGAAATACTGGAGAAGCCTACTCTCTGGCTCCCAAGTAAACCAATATAGAGGAGATAGTCTGTGAGGTTCGGGAAAGGAATAAAATTCTGTGTTTTAATTTTAGAATACACTTTGGCTGACTTTTATTGTTAGTTGGACATGGTTTTCTTTTCTTTCGGCATATGCGTATCTTGGAGTTAGATTTGGTTCTCATTTGTTTCGCCTTCTTTTAGTTGCTAAATCGTGACTTAAAATAAAATATGGATGGCAATTGTTAATTCTGATAAGTTTTCTAAGGATTAGCAACATATTTTCTATAATAGTCTCTGCTGATAATTTCTACTATTTCTCAACTAATAGTCGATGCCTTGTTTAAAATCTTGTACTGTTAGAACTCCAAAGCTGCTCGTATTCAAATACAAGAGCTTTGTAAGTTTTTTATAGCATTTTAGTAATTTACTGAATGAAATTAGATGAATTATAGACTATAACAATGTAAAGAATTGTTATGAATATTCAGCTATTTCAGACCAAATGTTAATTGAACTTCACATGCTGGAAGAGTTAAACAAATTAGCTGAGTGTTTGCTGAAGTTCCTTTACCTAAGCATACACATACGGAGATTATCTCCAATTAAAGTAAATATTGTGAAGATCAGTTATGTAAGGCATAATAAGAAACTTATGCATTTGATCTTTTTCATAAATTACCACAGAATGTTCGTGAACTTTAAATAAGAAAAATTCACAATATCTACTTAAAGCTATAGATGCTACATCTGAGATCAGTGCTCCAACATTTCTTTTCTCAAAGTGGCAACAATTATATTATTGCGGGAACTTTTCTTATAATTACCTTAATATGCCAAATGCAACTTAGGATAGCAGTCAAGGAAGGGAAATGCTTTAATTCAATTATTTCAATATTATGCATTAATAATGGGCTACCTACAACTTTCTCCCTAGCCTGCTGTGCTAACGTCAATACACGTAAATTTTTCCCATTCCACTCTCACTGACTGACCGACAGACCGATTGTTATTTAAACCACGTTTATCTCACGTAATCCGTGGACACGGGTTATTATTGACATATGAGTACTGATGATATTGACAGAAGAATGTCTGTCTCTATTGAAGGTGGGAATTACACGATGAATGTGAAACAGAATTTTCTGCTAATTTCCATAACTCTAGCTATAGCTTCATAGTACTCTGTATTATTTAATTAATAAACGTTTCGAGACCGGCTCGATGCACAAAGCTGGGATGAATACCAGACCGAGTATCTTAACAGAAGAAAAACAGGCAGATATATAGGATCGAATGCTTAAATGTCCGTAGGCGTGCCTTTGCTTATGACGTTTCCATTCGAACAGGCTTCATTTCTTCGGCAGTCGTGTAGCAAGCAGTTCACATTGGTTTAGAGTACACTATGTGTATTTAGCAGTGTGTATGTATACCTGATGAGTTTCATACCGTATTACCTTCTAATAGGACGAAAGAATTGGAATTGAAATTGGAATTTAAAAACATGCTGTTGTAACTCTGCATCAAGAAGGCTATTCTAGGACAGTAGCAAGAAACATTAGCGTAATCTAACAAAACTGGTGCCAATGGAACTGTTTCTCATCTGGAAGACCCTGAGAAACATCATAGAGGAAAGATAAGTTCATATGTGCAAAGAGTAAACGTCAGAGTACTCGAACAGCACCACAAATTCGCGAGGTAGTTAATAGTGTCGCGAACCCGATCGCGATAATGCGGCTTGCGCACACAAAGGAACTGGTAGGTTTCACGTAGATAACGAACTTACATAAGCAGATAAACATAGCGCTTCAGATAAAAGACTTACCGAAACAAACTGAGATAAATGGAAATTTCTGGTAATATATTGATTATTCGATTTCTTTATCTTTCTGGAAGAGTCTCGAATTATGAATTAGGTATTTAAGGACGTGACGGCTCGCAGAGTGAGTGAGTGAGTGGTGAGTTGTAAACAAGAGTGAGTAAGCAGAGTTAGTTGTGTTACAAGAGGTTGTTGTAAAGAGAGCTGAACTGGAGGCAGTTGTCATCGACCTTTGAAGATTGTGTTGTGTGATGTAATGTTGTTACGTGAGAATTAAACAGTGTATTTCGACGAAAATAAAGGAGATTTTTAATTTCTGTAACTCGGCCCTTTAATTCTACGAACCCGCAAAGACACACAAGTATGTGAAAAGCTCCAATCTCAGTCTCAACCTTGCCTTCGTAAACCAGGTTTAAAGATGTGCATTGCGGCCAAAAAGCTTACATTATGTAGGCAAAATAAACTAAAAAGATTAGAATAAGACAGCAACATAAAAACTTGATTTTGCAGCAATGGTCCATGAACGAGTTTCAAGTGATTGGATGTCATCTTAGAAGGTTTGTTCATCGACTTCATGGAGAACGTATAAAGAGTCAATGTCGGGTGTTCATCTGGTCTGTTTTGTTTAGCTAATATTAGATATGAAGGTTTAGGAACTCGTAGTTTATTAATTAATAATTAATATTAATTTTAATAAGAATTAGAATATTATAATTTATAATACTTTGAAGATTATTATCTCATGGGGAGTATGGTGGTGGATCGGTTATGGCAAGGGGATGTTTTACACGTGATAAAATATGTTATCTAGTGAGAATTACTGAAACATTAAAGAAGATAGGATAACACAAGATGCTGATCAAAACTGCTGATCTACCTGGCAAGAAACGTATTGGTCGTGGATTTATTCACAGCAGGAGAATGATCCGAAACATGCTTCGAATTTGTGTAGAATGTATTTCATTAGAAAAGAGTAATGTGGGAAACTGGAAAATATGATTTGGCCAACCAAATTCACACTGAAGTCTTATGGGCCAAACTTTACAGGGAAGTGAGAAAGCAGAGGACATCCAATGTTGAAGAACTATGCAATAATTTACAGACGTGTTGCAGTGCAATATCCGGAGAAGAGAGAGAGAGAGAGAGAGAGAGAGAGAGGGGGGGGGGGGGAAGCTCGCCATCTAATCACCTGAATGCCAAAATGAAATGTGTAATGTTTAACGTTCACTTTTACTACATACGCTACCATAGGTGGTGTAAATGACGATACCTGAGAAAAAAGATGGAGCAGTGGAATAAAGTGGCAAGGGACACCGGAGATCCCGGAGAAAACCCGCTCTAGTGCCGTATTTTCCACCACAAATCTCACTTTATGGTCGCCTTGGTGAGAGCATAGCGGTCTAACCACCGAGCCACGGCGCGGCCATTAGAATGCAAATTTGCGCAGCAATTCTGAGGGCAAAGGTTGTATGTGTGTGTGTGTGTGTGTGTGTGTGTGTGTGTGTGTGTGTGTGTGTGTGTGTGTGTGTGTGTGTGTGTGTGTGTGTAGTGAATATTTTTGGAATCCCGGTCCTCTTTATTCTGGGTGTATTTTCCATAATTATAACATCAAATCTTACATAATAGATGTAGATCTTGGTGAGTACACTGATCTAATTGTTCACCATATCCAAGATTTTGCTTGTCGGTTGTTTCAAATTTGAAGTGGTTACTTTTCTAAAATAGGATGTCGTTTGTCCTCTTTTAATGCCCTGAGAGAATGGAATAACAAACCCACCACATAGCAATAGACTCTTAAAAGCATTCATTACTGCTTAAACATTCCGATGGCTATCTGGACTTTAATGAAGCAGATAAAACAGGCGTAGGTGTTTTAAAGAATATTTATATAAAAAGTTACGTTAGTAGGGTATAAGAGAGTGTTCTGGCGCAACAGTTTATGAGCAAGATGGCGGCCATGTGCAATCTATGTATTTAGGATATTTTGACAGTGTTCTGAGGTTTTAGTCAGTCCTCTTAATTTGCTGTAGATCATGATGCTAGGTCTCAAGCTATGATGTGGGGGGGGGCTCTAGGATTAAGAGTTGCAGGCTTTCACAGGTAGTTTTCACTGTTGGTCTGGTAGGTTAAACGCTGTAGGTTGAAAGCTTTAGGATTTAGACGTTAGGTCTCAAGTTATTATCTGGGGGGCTCTAGGGTTAAGTGTTGCAGGTTTTCACAGGTAAAGACGGTTGGCCTGTTAGGTTGAACGCTGTAGGTTGAAAGCTTTAAGATTTAGAGGTTAGGTCTCAAGGTATGATCTAGGGGCTCTAGTGTCAAGACTTGCATGCTTTTCATAGGGAAAAATTGCTGGTCTGAACATTAATTACTGTAGGATTTAGTGGTTAGGTCTCAAGGTATGATCCGAGGCTCTAGGATTAAGAGTTGCAGGCTTTCACAGGTAGTTTTCACTGTTGGTCTGGTAGGTTGAAAGCTGTAGGAATTAGAGGTTGGGTCTCAAGTTATGTTCTGGGAAGGCCCTAGGGTTAAAAGTTGCAGGTTTTTCACAGATAAAAGCTACTGATCTGGAGATTAATACTGTGTGATTGGAGGTTAGGTCTTGAGGTATGATCTGGGGTCTCTAGGGTTAAGAGTTGCATCTTTCCAAAGGTTAGGCTTTTGGCCTGGGAGGTTAATTCCCGTAGGATTTAGTGGTTAGGTCTTGAGGTATGATCTGGGACTCTAGGTTTAAGAGTTGTAGGGTTCATAGCTAAAGGTTGTTGGTCAGGAGTATAAAGGCTGTAGGATCGTGTGGCTTTATTGTATAGTTTGAGGTATGGTCTTATGATTTTGAAGTTCAGTTTGCTAGTCCAGCGTGTAAAGGCTGTTAATCTTGGGGCAAGTCCTTCATTCATGCTTTACTATTTCACAGTACTATAAACCAACCTAACATACCCTAACCTAACAGCTCTCTTTTTTATTCTTAAGGTATTCTATTCTACCCCCCTGTAACTGAACCTAATATCCTCTTTTTTTTGTTTTTATCTTCTTTCATCATTCTTTAATCTAGCTATTTGTGCTATTGGCATCCGTTCTCTTTTCTTCTTAGGGTAATGTATTCTACCGCTGTAACCTACCCTAATATACTCTTTTTTCACCTTCTTTCATCATTCTTTAACATAATCTAACCTAACCTAACTCAGCAGTTCTATTTCCTGAAGTTACTCTATTTTGCCACTTTAACGTAACCTAATATACTCCTTTGTTTTTTACCTTCTTTCATCATTCTTTAACCTAACCTAGCTGTGTATCTGCTATTGGCATACTTTGTTGCATCTGTTAACCTAACTGTTTTCTGTCCTTATGTTCCTCTATTCTCGCACTTTAACCTAACCTAATATACTTCTTTGTTTTTTGCCATCTTTCACAGCTCCTTATCCTAATTCTTTTTGCTATTGACATCCTTCCTCTTTTCTGAAGCTGTTCTATTCTTTCCTCCTCAACATATCCTAAGGATGTTCATTTTATCCTTTATATAACTCATATCTTTCAAGCTCAACTATTTTGTATTACGCTAACTACTTGTACGTATGGTGTAAAATTCTTGAGGCATGCTGATGTTAGAGCTCCTAGAACTATTTTTGGCACTGCTAGAGGTATATACGCTGATTAGTTGCGTTTATATAGTAAATTTAGCCCTTTGTGTAACTGCTTCTGTTTTCCATAGAGTTTTTTTTTTTTTTTGCTGCTAGGGATTCTTGTTCTCCGTACCTTCTCTATGATTTCAAGATCTCTATTCCATCTTGTTATGTTTTGAGGTGTTATGCTTATATCTTAAGCTTCGCGATTAAGTCCTTTGCTCTGATAGGCTATGTATATTGGTTAAGGTGCTCATCTCTTTTGGTCACGTGGTTAAGTCTTGAGGTACGATCTTAGGGCCTGGGGTTTAAAGGATGTAGGTATCATAGCTTAAACTCGCAGGTGTTGAGGTTAAAGGCTGTAGCTTTGGTGGTTAGGTCTTATGGATTCGAAGTTAGAGCTCTTGGTCTAGTGTTAAGGCTGTAGGATCTAGAGGATACGTATTGAAGTATGATCTGAGGGCTCTAGGGTTAAGAGTTGTAGGCTTCATAGCTAAAGGTTTAAAGCTGTAGTGTCTAGAGGTTAGGTGTTGAGATATGATCTGGGAACTCTAGGGTTAAGGGTCGTAGGGTTCATAGCTAAAAGTTTGACAGCTATAGATATCTTCGTTCCTGTTAGAGGTGTATTCGCAATGATCTGTGCGTACAGTGTTCATACTGTTCTTCATTCGGATTGATGTCTTCATACTCTTGTAATATTTCGTAATGCTAAACCAACGTTCTAATGCTATTTTCAAGCCTTTCCAGATGTTCTGAGCTTTTTGTACATTTCAGGCATCTTTTTAGGCTAAGTTCAACTACTTAAATCATTTTATATTAATTAAAATGTTTTCAAGGATATTTCATATTATGAGGTAGTAGGTCCTTTTTAATTTGCCTATTTAACATTAATTAAAGTGTGCTCAGTTAGCTTATGCAGTGAGGTAGACATCCCTCGTCTTTTTATCTGGACTTGAGACCAGCGTCCGAATTTTTGTTTTTCTGAACGGTAGACTTAATGCCTTCCTCTGCTCTTATTATTCAGGCTTTCATGACTAGATGTCAGCTGCGCACCAGGTTTTGCTGCTTCTTGAGATGGGAAATCAGTTTTTCTGCTTTAGGCCTTCTTATTTCATTCATTATTCACAGCACGGTAATGTCCATGGGCATATGTGGATACTCCATCATCTGCAATTACTCTTTTGTCATCATGTGGGGATAAGCATATTTTGTTCACTTCCACTGATGTAACATTATGTTGACGAGACAGAATTAAGTTCATTGGCGTTCTTATGATTTCTCGGCTTTTAAGACAGTCCAAATAGCTCTCAAAGGTGATGTATTGTTTAATGGCGCTATGCTTTATGCCTTTTATCTTCTTGATCACACCTCCATCGATGTCGAGAGCATACATCTTCGGTCTCAGTCCAACAAAACGATTAATGATTTTTCCATTTGCTTCATCTTTAAACTTTCCCAACACTTTCTTATTTTTTGTAGAGTGGCATATGTGGTCGCTAGGATAATCAGCAGTATCCAGATGTTCCAGAAAACGTAACTTATCCTGGTATAAATCTCTAGTGGTCACACGATGGATGAAAGAGTCTGTATCCATGTACATGAGCTTCAGATTTTCAAGCCCGTAATACGGCATTAGCACATCATAATGATACCAATACATCAAGGTCTTCGAGATATCCAGCACACACATCCCAATGTATATAGGCTTGTTGAAGACTATCTCCCGCGACGCCATGTGGACTGCAGCTAGATTAGGCCCATATATAGTTCTATCAATAAATGTAGGCTTAGCAACCAGTTTTTCCAATGTCTTCCAATCAGTGACAAGTCGTATATTCAGTCGGTTTCTGACGTTTTCCATAGTTTTTCCAAACATGGCATTGTTAAAAAGTTTGTAAAGATCCTTCTCGAAATCATTTCTTGATCCTTGTCGTAGTCGGTTATTGAATTCCACATAAGGCTTTAACCAAAATGACTGTTGAAATTTTAGCACCCGATGGATTTTAGTCAGTTTTAACCCATGACTAAGGGCCTGCTTTAAGGTCATGTAATGCACCACATACTTCGTTCGTGACCCAAGGTGAGGAATTAATTTCTTTGTAGAAGAACCCGTAGGCTTGATACACTCAGGTAGGAACGGCAAATCATTATGCAGCTCATGGAGTTCTGTAGGATATTCGAGGTTCACTTCTAAAATGTATCCCAGAGGGTCATCTTCTCGTAGGATTTCTAGCTTGATATCTTCAGGAGAAACCCACTTAAAATCCCCGTAAGGAAGGGCGTGGCACATTGCCCAGCCATACTGGTTATTCGCGTCCTCATACGTAATATATTGTGAGGGTTTACTTGTATCATGCTCCTTCATGTAGATGTGGTTCGCCTCTGCATACCGATGAGAAACTTGGCATAATCCTCCTCTTATACCCGCTTCAACCATGAGTAGCTGATCATAATCCTGTAGTAATTCCAGTTCAATTCCTGTGTACAGCAGCATTGCATCCCACGTAAGTCCAGGTGATGTAAAATAATGTGCAGGATCAACTTTGTGGGTTTTCAGGGTCTGCTCCCTAAATGTCTCAAACACATCTGTTAGTAGAAGGACATCCGAAGTTAAGTAGAGGTCACTGTAGTCGCCCAGTGTTCTGATGTTGAAGTGGCTCCATATGTTTTTTGCATGTTCATACTCTCCATCACTAATTTCTTCTTTGTTTAACTTATTGTAGAATGCCTTCCTCGGAGGAAGTTCTGTTTCACACAAAACATCCCATGATGTGACGTAATCGTAGGGGAACACTCCCTTACGGGTCACCAATTCGATATTCTCTGTTCCAAAGTACTTCAGAGTTTCAGGATATGATGTTAGATTTTTTGCTAATTTATCCAAGCTGGTACTAAGGAAGCGATAGGTATCCACAAAGCGGAGTTTAATGTCACCAACATACTTGGAAAATGATATGTAACTTTCCTCTGAGCTAGGAATAACTTCTACTCTCTCACTAGTACAACCTAATTCTTTAACAATGAAATGGGAGTCATATCCACTCAGGTTATGCATGAAGACAGGAATATAATTGGACGTTTTGCAAGCGAGATTACACTGATTATGTAGACTTCCTCGGTATTCACCGGTTATATGGTCATGATCCCGTACTTTCCAGTTCTCTCCTGTAAATTCTTTCCCGCATAAGTAACATTCTGTAGAGCACTCGAAAGATTTTTGCTGCTCATCTGTTAGTGTTAATGGAGAATCAGTTTTGTATACACTATTAATCTTCTTTGCAAGAGAAGTTAAATACTCCATAAACTTCACTGCTGCATCATATCCACGATATACGTAAGGTTCTGTAGGAAGATCGGTCTGTATGCCTTCAATAGAGACCGAGGATTTGACATATACACAGAAACTCATAGGAATATGATTCTGATATGGAACTGTATAAGATGTTTCAGGATTAGAAGAACAGCTATGGTAAGGACTGAGAATGCTTTCAAAGTCAGCATAGATGACATAAGGCAATTTCAGCATCCTTTCAAAGTTCTTGAATCTAACGACAGACTTCTCCTTTGTTGGCATAACAATCCTGGCAACTCCGTGCTGATTGCATATTTTTCTATGTTCATTTAACTTCTGCACTCCTCCTCGCTCATGCTGATCATCAAAGTGCGTGAAACAGCGTTTGCAGGTGTAGATCTTTCCCTTACGTTTAGTTTTCTGTTGATGAATAAGTTTCTCAAAATGCTTTATATAAACGTAATGCAGGCGCCCAACAGCATCACTTAACAGAAGCAGATCACGATGTTCAGTCTGTTCATCATCTACAACTTTCATAGGAAACACTTGATTCTTTTCATCCAAACCGAAAACGTTTATAGAGATGTTATTTCGTCGTTCAAATTTAGGGATATCTCTCAGGCTCGTAGGAAATGAGATGCAGGTAAAGTCATATCTTTCTTGAAGTTCCTTATACTTGCTAACACGTTGAGGATCCTTTTGAATGAATTTGGCAAGAACAGCATACATAAAACATTTTTCATCATCATAGTTCTGTGGATTTATGCAGGCTTTCTTCGCTTCTAAAGATGGCGGTAGAGGGATGTAACTGCTTCCTCTTAGCCCATTATTCTTGTTGATTCTAACTCGAACCCCGTCAACAGCAAATAAAGCCCAGTTGCTTCCTTTAAGTTGACCTTCCTCCATTTCAGTACAAAGTTTCTTGAATTTCCTTTCCAAGATGGCGTCCAAGTCACTTTCTAAAAATATTGCTTGATTTGGTGTTTTAAAGGCTTTATCAGTAGTATCACCAACGGTATTCACAAACTGACATTCAGCCACGAGGTTAATTTTCACACTTTTATGGGTCCTTAGTTGCTTCTGAACGGCTTGAATTATCCGCTGTTTTGATTCTTGGAGATATGTCTTTAGATCCTGGCATGTAGAACACTGAATGAAATACGATTTCAGTCGATCCTGGAAAGCTGTTTCATATTCTACGACATCGTCTTCATCAGGAACCATTAACAGCAATTTATGTTTGGTAGGCTCGATCTTGAGTTTCTTAGCAGCACTTATTCTCTCGCATCGTTCTTGGTGCTCATCTCTACGACGTTCAGTACCATAAACGCCATCACAATGTTTACATTCGTAATACTGGCCACATACCAGCTCGTGTCTCTTTTTATTGTAGTTTTTCAGGAAACTCTTATCACATTTACCACACTTAAATTCTTGTATAGCAGCGTCTAACAGAGCTTCCATGGCTTTAATATTCCAGTTTTTGTTATGTGCAGGCTAATTATCGGGGAATATGTCGCTCAGTAAGTGTTTGATATACCTTTTCACTTCTCTTCTTCACCTTGATAACTTATCAACGCTACTGAAGATGAATTTCACTGCAGGAGCTGATCCGCTAAGCTATAAACACACTAGCGTAATTACAACCTAAGCTCAATCAAGCTCCATTTATACAATTAGTGCCGACCTAAAAGAAAACTTCATCATTCCCATCAATACCGGGGTTCGAAGGTGGCGCTCCTATCGGAGGAAACCTAAAAGAAAACTATTATCTTGCTACCACAGGAGTTCGAAGATGGTTCTACTATTGGAGAAAACCTAAAAGAAAACTCTATTAATTTTCCAGTTTTCGATTATTCTTTAACTACTATACAATTCACATGAGAGAAAAAATAAGACAAATTAAAATTTAAAAAGGAAATAAATAACTAGATTTGAGGATAAAATTTAGACAATTCAAACGAGTATAAACACGACTAAGCTACGCCTTTTAGTTTTAAAGTTACATTAGGAGCTCCCATTGCCACCCGTAGACACCTCTCCGTCATCTTCAACCCCTTGTTCTTGATTCGTTTCACCCGTCTCTTAACCTAGCAGTTCTATTTTTCTCAAGTTCATCTATTACACCGTTTAACTCATCTAGGGGGCGTCCTTAGGCTCCTTCACTTCATCCTCAACCACGTATTCTTGATTCCTTTACATCCATCTTTAACCTAGTTATGTTTTTGCTATGGACATCATTTCTCTTTTCTTAAGTTCAATTATTTCATCCATCTTGTTATGTTGAGTCTTTTGCTTATATCTTAAACTTTGTGATTAAGTCTTTTGATCTGAAAGTCTATGTATATTGCTTGAGGTCCTCATCCCTTTTGGTCATGGGACAGGTCCTGATATGTGATCTTATGGGTTGAGCTTGTCAACACACCTAAAACATTAATATTCAGAGTTATTTAAATTATCCTGCTGAGATTCGAACCATGATCGTAAAGAGTAAATCACCAGTTCAACAGCAAATCAGCCCTAAGGTATGAATGAACACGCTATTTCATTGCGTTACCATTATTAGTTCAAGAGTTATTTAAGATTCAATTTGTTTCGACTGAACCGGTAATCGAACCACGGATCACTAGGATACGGAGCCATAAAACATTCACAGCATACGTAAATAAAAAAACCTACGGTTTACGCCGCTATTCTAAGTGTAATAGCTCGCAAAATAGATCACAATTACGGAATTTGATGAACGCCGGGAATCGAACCAAGGATCTTCTCCGCTAAAACATAATAGGATGTGATTAACTGCGAAAAGTATCGCCATATAAAGTTAATTTCACCACTCTAGACACATTGGTTACAGAGATATTCAGATTAACTGATCCAGGAATCGAACCAGGGACCCTCGAACTATACATTGTCAGCATATGATTAACAATGAAGTTAATGTTTATTTCAGTGCTCTAGGTCTATTGGTCACAGAGATATTTAAATTAAACGATTTAGGACTCGAACCGAGGATTCCAGGTATACGGTATAAACCCAGCAGATACCACTTAACTATATAAAATTTATAAAGGTTGTTAGAACCCGATCACATAATTAGTTTCAGAGTTATAACGGTATTAAGAGTGCTCACTTGCGCGAGAGTCGAACCCAGGATTGGGACAATTTACCTACCTGCCCTCAGGCGTGATAGTTAGAAACGGTGGTGGTTAGCTCGTTGTTGCACTAAAAGCAGTAGGGGATAAATGTATTTTCAAACACAGATTCAAGGTCATCCAGGCGGCTCTATGTCTAGACATATGACGCAACGCCTGTCAATGCCATCCAGTAAGTAAACATGTTTACTTCCTAATTAACCTTGAATTGCCTCAGGAAACTAAATATATTTATCCCCTACTGCTTTTAGTGCAACAACGAGCTAACCACCACCGTTTCTAACTATCACGCCTGAGGGCAGGTAGGTAAATTGTCCCAATCCTGGGTTCGACTCTCGCGCAAGTGAGCACTCTTAATACCGTTATAACTCTGAAACTAATTATGTGATCGGGTTCTAACAAACTTTATAAATTTTATATAGTTAAGTGGTATCTGCTAGGTTTATACCGTATACCTGGAATCCTCGGTTCGAGTCCTAAATCGTTTAATTTAAATATCTCTGTGACCAATAGACCTAGAGCACTGAAATAAACATTAACTTCATTGTTAATCATATGCTGACAATGTATAGTTCGAGGGTCCCTGGTTCGATTCCTGGATCAGTTAATCTGAATATCTCTGTAACCAATGTGTCTAGAGTGGTGAAATTAACTTTATATGGCGATACTTTTCGCAGTTAATCACATCCTATTATGTTTTAGCGGAGAAGATCCTTGGTTCGATTCCCGGCGTTCATCAAATTCCGTAATTGTGATCTATTTTGCGAGCTATTACACTTAGAATAGCGGCGTAAACCGTAGGTTTTTTTATTTACGTATGCTGTGAATGTTTTATGGCTCCGTATCCTAGTGATCCGTGGTTCGATTACCGGTTCAGTCGAAACAAATTGAATCTTAAATAACTCTTGAACTAATAATGGTAACGCAATGAAATAGCGTGTTCATTCATACCTTAGGGCTGATTTGCTGTTGAACTGGTGATTTACTCTTTACGATCATGGTTCGAATCTCAGCAGGATAATTTAAATAACTCTGAATATTAATGTTTTAGGTGTGTTGACAAGCTCAACCCATAAGATCACATATCAGGACCTGTCCCATGACCAAAAGGGATGAGGACCTCAAGCAATATACATAGACTTTCAGATCAAAAGACTTAATCACAAAGTTTAAGATATAAGCAAAAGACTCAACATAACAAGATGGATGAAATAATTGAACTTAAGAAAAGAGAAATGATGTCCATAGCAAAAACATAACTAGGTTAAAGATGGATGTAAAGGAATCAAGAATACGTGGTTGAGGATGAAGTGAAGGAGCCTAAGGACGCCCCCTAGATGAGTTAAACGGTGTAATAGATGAACTTGAGAAAAATAGAACTGCTAGGTTAAGAGACGGGTGAAACGAATCAAGAACAAGGGGTTGAAGATGACGGAGAGGTGTCTACGGGTGGCAATGGGAGCTCCTAATGTAACTTTAAAACTAAAAGGCGTAGCTTAGTCGTGTTTATACTCGTTTGAATTGTCTAAATTTTATCCTCAAATCTAGTTATTTATTTCCTTTTTAAATTTTAATTTGTCTTATTTTTTCTCTCATGTGAATTGTATAGTAGTTAAAGAATAATCGAAAACTGGAAAATTAATAGAGTTTTCTTTTAGGTTTTCTCCAATAGTAGAACCATCTTCGAACTCCTGTGGTAGCAAGATAATAGTTTTCTTTTAGGTTTCCTCCGATAGGAGCGCCACCTTCGAACCCCGGTATTGATGGGAATGATGAAGTTTTCTTTTAGGTCGGCACTAATTGTATAAATGGAGCTTGATTGAGCTTAGGTTGTAATTACGCTAGTGTGTTTATAGCTTAGCGGATCAGCTCCTGCAGTGAAATTCATCTTCAGTAGCGTTGATAAGTTATCAAGGTGAAAAAGAGAAGTGAAAAGGTATATCAAACACTTACTGAGCGACATATTCCCCGATAATTAGCCTGCACATAACAAAAACTGGAATATTAAAGCCATGGAAGCTCTGTTAGACGCTGCTATACAAGAATTTAAGTGTGGTAAATGTGATAAGAGTTTCCTGAAAAACTACAATAAAAAGAGACACGAGCTGGTATGTGGCCAGTATTACGAATGTAAACATTGTGATGGCGTTTATGGTACTGAACGTCGTAGAGATGAGCACCAAGAACGATGCGAGAGAATAAGTGCTGCTAAGAAACTCAAGATCGAGCCTACCAAACATAAATTGCTGTTAATGGTTCCTGATGAAGACGATGTCGTAGAATATGAAACAGCTTTCCAGGATCGACTGAAATCGTATTTCATTCAGTGTTCTACATGCCAGGATCTAAAGACATATCTCCAAGAATCAAAACAGCGGATAATTCAAGCCGTTCAGAAGCAACTAAGGACCCATAAAAGTGTGAAAATTAACCTCGTGGCTGAATGTCAGTTTGTGAATACCGTTGGTGATACTACTGATAAAGCCTTTAAAACACCAAATCAAGCAATATTTTTAGAAAGTGACTTGGACGCCATCTTGGAAAGGAAATTCAAGAAACTTTGTACTGAAATGGAGGAAGGTCAACTTAAAGGAAGCAACTGGGCTTTATTTGCTGTTGACGGGGTTCGAGTTAGAATCAACAAGAATAATGGGCTAAGAGGAAGCAGTTACATCCCTCTACCGCCATCTTTAGAAGCGAAGAAAGCCTGCATAAATCCACAGAACTATGATGATGAAAAATGTTTTATGTATGCTGTTCTTGCCAAATTCATTCAAAAGGATCCTCAACGTGTTAGCAAGTATAAGGAACTTCAAGAAAGATATGACTTTACCTGCATCTCATTTCCTACGAGCCTGAGAGATATCCCTAAATTTGAACGACGAAATAACATCTCTATAAACGTTTTCGGTTTGGATGAAAAGAATCAAGTGTTTCCTATGAAAGTTGTAGATGATGAACAGACTGAACATCGTGATCTGCTTCTGTTAAGTGATGCTGTTGGGCGCCTGCATTACGTTTATATAAAGCATTTTGAGAAACTTATTCATCAACAGAAAACTAAACGTAAGGGAAAGATCTACACCTGCAAACGCTGTTTCACGCACTTTGATGATCAGCATGAGCGAGGAGGAGTGCAGAAGTTAAATGAACATAGAAAAATATGCAATCAGCACGGAGTTGCCAGGATTGTTATGCCAACAAAGGAGAAGTCTGTCGTTAGATTCAAGAACTTTGAAAGGATGCTGAAATTGCCTTATGTCATCTATGCTGACTTTGAAAGCATTCTCAGTCCTTACCATAGCTGTTCTTCTAATCCTGAAACATCTTATACAGTTCCATATCAGAATCATATTCCTATGAGTTTCTGTGTATATGTCAAATCCTCGGTCTCTATTGAAGGCATACAGACCGATCTTCCTACAGAACCTTACGTATATCGTGGATATGATGCAGCAGTGAAGTTTATGGAGTATTTAACTTCTCTTGCAAAGAAGATTAATAGTGTATACAAAACTGATTCTCCATTAACACTAACAGATGAGCAGCAAAAATCTTTCGAGTGCTCTACAGAATGTTACTTATGCGGGAAAGAATTTACAGGAGAGAACTGGAAAGTACGGGATCATGACCATATAACCGGTGAATACCGAGGAAGTCTACATAATCAGTGTAATCTCGCTTGCAAAACGTCCAATTATATTCCTGTCTTCATGCATAACCTGAGTGGATATGACTCCCATTTCATTGTTAAAGAATTAGGTTGTACTAGTGAGAGAGTAGAAGTTATTCCTAGCTCAGAGGAAAGTTACATATCATTTTCCAAGTATGTTGGTGACATTAAACTCCGCTTTGTGGATACCTATCGCTTCCTTAGTACCAGCTTGGATAAATTAGCAAAAAATCTAACATCATATCCTGAAACTCTGAAGTACTTTGGAACAGAGAATATCGAATTGGTGACCCGTAAGGGAGTGTTCCCCTACGATTACGTCACATCATGGGATGTTTTGTGTGAAACAGAACTTCCTCCGAGGAAGGCATTCTACAATAAGTTAAACAAAGAAGAAATTAGTGATGGAGAGTATGAACATGCAAAAAACATATGGAGCCACTTCAACATCAGAACACTGGGCGACTACAGTGACCTCTACTTAACTTCGGATGTCCTTCTACTAACAGATGTGTTTGAGACATTTAGGGAGCAGACCCTGAAAACCCACAAAGTTGATCCTGCACATTATTTTACATCACCTGGACTTACGTGGGATGCAATGCTGCTGTACACAGGAATTGAACTGGAATTACTACAGGATTATGATCAGCTACTCATGGTTGAAGCGGGTATAAGAGGAGGATTATGCCAAGTTTCTCATCGGTATGCAGAGGCGAACCACATCTACATGAAGGAGCATGATACAAGTAAACCCTCACAATATATTACGTATGAGGACGCGAATAACCAGTATGGCTGGGCAATGTGCCACGCCCTTCCTTACGGGGATTTTAAGTGGGTTTCTCCTGAAGATATCAAGCTAGAAATCCTACGAGAAGATGACCCTCTGGGATACATTTTAGAAGTGAACCTCGAATATCCTACAGAACTCCATGAGCTGCATAATGATTTGCCGTTCCTACCTGAGTGTATCAAGCCTACGGGTTCTTCTACAAAGAAATTAATTCCTCACCTTGGGTCACGAACGAAGTATGTGGTGCATTACATGACCTTAAAGCAGGCCCTTAGTCATGGGTTAAAACTGACTAAAATCCATCGGGTGCTAAAATTTCAACAGTCATTGTGGTTAAAGCCTTATGTGGAATTCAATAACCGACTACGACAGGGATCAAGAAATGATTTCGAGAAGGATCTTTACAAACTTTTTAACAATGCCATGTTTGGAAAAACTATGGAAAACGTCAGAAACCGACTGAATATACGACTTGTCACTGATTGGAAGACATTGGAAAAACTGGTTGCTAAGCCTACATTTATTGATAGAACTATATATGGGCCTAATCTAGCTGCAGTCCACATGGCGTCGCGGGAGATAGTCTTCAACAAGCCTATATACATTGGGATGTGTGTGCTGGAAATCTCGAAGACCTTGATGTATTGGTATCATTATGATGTGCTAATGCCGTATTACGGGCTTGAAAATCTGAAGCTCATGTACATGGATACAGACTCTTTCATCCATCGTGTGACCACTAGAGATTTATACCAGGATAAGTTACGTTTTCTGGAACATCTGGATACTGCTGATTATCCTAGCGACCACATATGCCACTCTACAAAAAATAAGAAAGTGTTGGGAAAGTTTAAAGATGAAGCAAATGGAAAAATCATTAATCGTTTTGTTGGACTGAGACCGAAGATGTATGCTCTCGACATCGATGGAGGTGTGATCAAGAAGATAAAAGGCATAAAGCATAGCGCCATTAAACAATACATCACCTTTGAGAGCTATTTGGACTGTCTTAAAAGCCGAGAAATCATAAGAACGCCAATGAACTTAATTCTGTCTCGTCAACATAATGTTACATCAGTGGAAGTGAACAAAATATGCTTATCCCCACATGATGACAAAAGAGTAATTGCAGATGATGGAGTATCCACATATGCCCATGGACATTACCGTGCTGTGAATAATGAATGAAATAAGAAGGCCTAAAGCAGAAAAACTGATTTCCCATCTCAAGAAGCAGCAAAACCTGGTGCGCAGCTGACATCTAGTCATGAAAGCCTGAATAATAAGAGCAGAGGAAGGCATTAAGTCTACCGTTCAGAAAAACAAAAATTCGGACGCTGGTCCCAAGTCCAGATAAAAAGACGAGGGATGTCTACCTCACTGCATAAGCTAACTGAGCACACTTTAATTAATGTTAAATAGGCAAATTAAAAAGGACCTACTACCTCATAATATGAAATATCCTTGAAAACATTTTAATTAATATAAAATGATTTAAGTAGTTGAACTTAGCCTAAAAAGATGCCTGAAATGTACAAAAAGCTCAGAACATCTGGAAAGGCTTGAAAATAGCATTAGAACGTTGGTTTAGCATTACGAAATATTACAAGAGTATGAAGACATCAATCCGAATGAAGAACAGTATGAACACTGTACGCACAGATCATTGCGAATACACCTCTAACAGGAACGAAGATATCTATAGCTGTCAAACTTTTAGCTATGAACCCTACGACCCTTAACCCTAGAGTTCCCAGATCATATCTCAACACCTAACCTCTAGACACTACAGCTTTAAACCTTTAGCTATGAAGCCTACAACTCTTAACCCTAGAGCCCTCAGATCATACTTCAATACGTATCCTCTAGATCCTACAACCTTAACACTAGACCAAGAGCTCTAACTTCGAATCCATAAGACCTAACCACCAAAGCTACAGCCTTTAACCTCAACACCTGCGAGTTTAAGCTATGATACCTACATCCTTTAAACCCCAGGCCCTAAGATCGTACCTCAAGACTTAACCACGTGACCAAAAGAGATGAGCACCTTAACCAATATACATAGCCTATCAGAGCAAAGGACTTAATCGCGAAGCTTAAGATATAAGCATAACAGCTCAAAACATAACAAGATGGAATAGAGATCTTGAAATCATAGAGAAGGTACGGAGAACAAGAATCCCTAGCAGCAAAAAAAAAAAAAAAAAACTCTATGGAAAACAGAAGCAGTTACACAAAGGGCTAAATTTACTATATAAACGCAACTAATCAGCGTATATACCTCTAGCAGTGCCAAAAATAGTTCTAGGATCTCTAACATCAGCATGCCTCAAGAATTTTACACCATACGTACAAGTAGTTAGCGTAATACAAAATAGTTGAGCTTGAAAGATATGAGTTATATAAAGGATAAAATGAACATCCTTAGGATATGTTGAGGAGGAAAGAATAGAACAGCTTCAGAAAAGAGGAAGGATGTCAATAGCAAAAAGAATTAGGATAAGGAGCTGTGAAAGATGGCAAAAAACAAAGAAGTATATTAGGTTAGGTTAAAGTGCGAGAATAGAGGAACATAAGGACAGAAAACAGTTAGGTTAACAGATGCAACAAAGTATGCCAATAGCAGATACACAGCTAGGTTAGGTTAAAGAATGATGAAAGAAGGTAAAAAACAAAGGAGTATATTAGGTTACGTTAAAGTGGCAAAATAGAGTAACTTCAGGAAATAGAACTGCTGAGTTAGGTTAGGTTAGATTATGTTAAAGAATGATGAAAGAAGGTGAAAAAAGAGTATATTAGGGTAGGTTACAGCGGTAGAATACATTACCCTAAGAAGAAAAGAGAACGGATGCCAATAGCACAAATAGCTAGATTAAAGAATGATGAAAGAAGATAAAAACAAAAAAAAGAGGATATTAGGTTCAGTTACAGGGGGGTAGAATAGAATACCTTAAGAATAAAAAAGAGAACTGTTAGGTTAGGGTATGTTAGGTTGGTTTATAGTACTGTGAAATAGTAAAGCATGAATGAAGGACTTGCCCCAAGATTAACAGCCTTTACACGCTGGACTAGCAAACTGAACTTCAAAATCATAAGACCATACCTCAAACTATACAATAAAGCCACACGATCCTACAGCCTTTATACTCCTGACCAACAACCTTTAGCTATGAACCCTACAACTCTTAAACCTAGAGTCCCAGATCATACCTCAAGACCTAACCACTAAATCCTACGGGAATTAACCTCCCAGGCCAAAAGCCTAACCTTTGGAAAGATGCAACTCTTAACCCTAGAGACCCCAGATCATACCTCAAGACCTAACCTCCAATCACACAGTATTAATCTCCAGATCAGTAGCTTTTATCTGTGAAAAACCTGCAACTTTTAACCCTAGGGCCTTCCCAGAACATAACTTGAGACCCAACCTCTAATTCCTACAGCTTTCAACCTACCAGACCAACAGTGAAAACTACCTGTGAAAGCCTGCAACTCTTAATCCTAGAGCCTCGGATCATACCTTGAGACCTAACCACTAAATCCTACAGTAATTAATGTTCAGACCAGCAATTTTTCCCTATGAAAAGCATGCAAGTCTTGACACTAGAGCCCCTAGATCATACCTTGAGACCTAACCTCTAAATCTTAAAGCTTTCAACCTACAGCGTTCAACCTAACAGGCCAACCGTCTTTACCTGTGAAAACCTGCAACACTTAACCCTAGAGCCCCCCAGATAATAACTTGAGACCTAACGTCTAAATCCTAAAGCTTTCAACCTACAGCGTTTAACCTACCAGACCAACAGTGAAAACTACCTGTGAAAGCCTGCAACTCTTAATCCTAGAGCCCCCCCCACATCATAGCTTGAGACCTAGCATCATGATCTACAGCAAATTAAGAGGACTGACTAAAACCTCAGAACACTGTCAAAATATCCTAAATACATAGATTGCACATGGCCGCCATCTTGCTCATAAACTGTTGCGCCAGAACACTCTCTTATACCCTACTTACGTTAGTGCACACTTAAGATCTTTATCCCTGGCTGTGCAAACAGAATGCGAATTTGAAGCTATCTCGTAACGAGCCTAGTGTTCCCATATTTTCATTTTATGTAAATATATATGTAACAAATCGATATGAAGTAGATAGAAGATTAAACATTTGTTTGCTTTACTGCTGTTCTTGTTGTTCTTGTATAGATATGCTAAACATAATTTTTTAATTAATTCGCAACAGATGCAGAAACTGATATTTTACCCAGGCTTGTTAATTGGTTTGCCTGATGTTAAGAATGCTAGATCCCTGAACAATGCCGTTTACAATAAATTTCTGTAGATATCTAGGTTAACGAAGTTTTTCTGCACAGCGTAGAAGCGCATTAGGGAATCATTTAATTATATTGAATGTGCTGTTTGGGGTTTGGTTTTTCGCTTAATAAACACAGAAGTCGAGTCTAATGTAAATTCGTTTGTTCTTAAAGTTAGATGAAGACAACTTTGTACCACTGTGCAAACCGCCGAGGGTAAATAGATAATCAGGAGGGACCGCCAATAAGTAAGACAGATATCTGGTACTTCTATTGATCCTCCAGTCAAGTCATCGTGAATCCGAAACAGAGCCTTTCGTTTGTTTCCGTTCAAGAGAGGAGAAAGGAGCTGACATAGCAAACACATTATCTAAATGAAAAGAATGTCTATCGTGCACAATACGAAACAAAAGAACGAAGAAAACTTGGAACCGAATCAAACAGAAGCTTAATGCAAAATTATATGCTTACTTAACATCGGCATAACATCCCTTGGGTGGTTAGAACACAAATTTTTCAGTTCCACCCTAAAGATTGCATAGATGCTTTCTTATGGATTACTGTAATATATCCACTCCAAATTCAACATACTTGGTTTTCCATATCGCATGCAAGAAACACATTACCCAGCTTTATAGCAGTTATATTACTCGCAGTTACAAAAACGCCTCCATATTGCTAAAGTTCCTCTATTCGCAAATACGATCAAAATACTTCTGGTTTGTTACGTCAACTGAGTCCCTATATAGCGCTCCTGTACATTCTCTTTGAGGAGCTTATTAATATACATTGATAATTGTTTAGGTTCCTTCCTGCACTGTTTTTATTATTTCTATTTATTCTATGTAGGTAGGAAGCTGCACTGAGGTGTTTAAGCACACCATCTGTGGTTAATCAGAGATCTAGAAACACAGAAAAATTTACAAAAAAGAAAGAGCAATAACAAGTTGACCGGTACGCAAAAGGTAAGTCCGCGACCAGCTGGATAAGCTACCTACAATATTATCGGAATTATTGAAATCGACTTTTCTTGAGATTGAAGAAATGTAGAAGGGGCATCTCGAATCACCACAATCCGACGGAGATCCATGTGGAAGAAAAGCACAGCCCGGCAGAGCGTGGAACCAGCGAATCCGCATAGAAGCAGTCCCTGATTTGAATATATTGTCACCATGACCATCGAGGTCATCTGCCAGTGCGACACTAGACAGCGGTTAACTCCGTTTTGCTTCATGTAGTCTATTCTTGTGATGGCCCAATCTTTAAGTCAAAATCTGTTATTCCAAAGCTTAGTGGTTCCGTTGATATGATTTGTAACTAAGAACGTGAATCTGATTGGCCAGTGCAATAACGCTACTGCATTTTCTCTCGGGTAACCTCAGGTCTCTGGTGTATGAAGCATCTTTTAACTCTGAAGAGGACCTAACTGCCCGAATAAGAGCAACATATGAAGTTATTCGACACACACAAGGAATTTTGGACAGAACACGACAATCGTTCGTTCGCTGCTGTCAACTTTGGTTTGAAATCCCAGGTCGCCATTTCGAACAGTTCCTATAAACCTGATGTTAAGAGTTGCATTTCCTTTTAATTTCATATAAGTGCCTTCACCCTTTAAACCACCTCCCATTCAGACGTACAGAAAGTGAAAGTATTAAGCAGATTTTAACCTTTGTTAGAAAGAGTTGTAATTAATTGCACAGACAAGGTGAAATTATACCGTAAAATATATACATATATACAACAATTAAAATCTTAGACAAAATTAAAAAAACACATACAAACAAAACCAAAAGAAAAAAAAAAATAAGGAGACTCGAACTTGTTAACGTTTGATTCGAAAGCTATTGTCATAACCATTACGTCAGAGGGAGTGCTCTGACACGTCTCTTCATTTTCGAGTGTTGTGCACTCAAGTGTTACCAGAGGCGCACTGGCACTTTAGAAACCTAGAGTCGTAACTTCCACATTTGAACCAAAAGTCCATAAGTCTCCTTTCTCAAATTACTTATTTTCCAGAGCTCCATTTGCTCTGAAAATATTTCGGTGTAGTTATTTAACATTCTGTATAAGTAAATATCCAAACAATAAACTCGTGCCAGCAATTACAAAAAAAGCTGTTTTGGAGTCTAAATCATCCCTCTACCCCTCTATCAAACAATGTATTTTCTAAATTACACTATTTTATTTTTGTTAATCTCGTATTGGTCAATTACTTCCAAAGTTTTAGAAGTAAAATATAAGTTATTGCTGAAGATTTTCAGGGAAATCAAAATAAAAAAGTATGTGAGCTTACAAATAAGTTTTAAATACTAAACAGCATAAATAACAAGGATTTTATTTCTAACTTACTTCCAATTTATTTTCTAAGGTAATCACACTATCTGCAAGTTATAATAAATACTTTTGTTAGACATCTTAATTCTTGTCCCACACAATCCACGTAGCCCGGATTTGACCCTTGGAATTCTTGGCTTACCGCGCCGCTGTCTTTATTACCAGCTGGCTGCTAAGCCAATTTTCTGGTTTGACATCCAACGTTGCACATTTTCCCTGCAACAATATTTTCTCAAATACATTTTGAGATAACATGCCCAATAAGCAAATGTTTGATACATGAAATTGATATTTTAAGGTGCACCAGAATGAACTTTGTCGTAGATTATTTATAAATTAGAAACATAAAAATGAGAAACTACTCAAGGGATTGACAGGAAAATTTGCAAGTTTGTACTAACAGAAACTAATAATTCTTCCATGGTATTTTAGGATCTCTTCCTTTCACATGCTTTTATGAGAACTGAAAGGTAGTTGCAGGGGTCTCTCCCGGAAGTATTTGAGTGTTGATCTTCCCTTTACAATATATACCTTGGATCTTGTCCAGCAGTGTCTCTTCTAAAAAAATTAGAGTTAATTGCTCAAGAAATTAATAATGCCAGGCTTACATTAGGTTTGCAATACTGCATTTATGCTACAGTATCTATGCTTTTATAATTTTGTCATTCTGTACAAATCTCAGATTACGGCTCGCTAAATATTCTGTAAGATTGTTTCTATGTTCCGTTGGTTTGTATATAAGCTTTCAAATCTAAAAGTCCGGATTCAATTCTCGACCAGAGAATGGAAGCTTTTCTTTAGCCAGGATTATTCCTCATCTTCCCTAGAGTTTGGAAGCATGAGTTAGAGCATTTATGCGTGTGTAAGTGGGGTATAAAGAAAACCTGAGGTAAAAAATCCAAAAATTCACAGCAGTAAAAGGACTATCGATTGTTTCAAAGCCAAAGTCGCTGATCCAACCCTAAAGAACTTAAGGGGAGGGGGTGTTGCGCACTGTTTATTCATAACGATAAAGAAGTAGGTGTTCTTGGAGAAGCCCAAAGTTTGTGAAGTACCGACAACTCGCAAACGTAGTTTGTCAGGCTTCCCTTTGTCAGAGAGCACTCGTGCTGCAGAAAATCCCCTAAATACAGATTCTGTATGCCAAGGTTTCGGCAGGTCTTTCTTTTATATTCGGGAACATAACTGCTGTCCCCATGGCAGATGATGATGGGAAGTAACGCATGAATGTTCCCTAACAGCAAGCAGACAGCTGTGCACGCATAATGACTAGTCCACCCTATTGTTCCCTACACTGCGGCCGGCGCACGCGCAATGCTAATTAATATAGCTTTTAGGAACAGATGACAGAGGTTAATGTGGTTTGCTACTGTCAGAGCTTCTGCCCCTTCCAACGTTAGCTTCTTGCAGGCGCATACACTTCAGTACCTAACATGGTAGTGCGTATGAAGACTGTAAGCACAGGAAGACTTGGCTTATAGATAAATGAAGAAAGTAAAATTATATGACAGAAAATTATTATTTTTTTTTTTTTAGGTTTTCTCTCAATGTTTACTTTATCTCCTGTGTAAATAACATGTAAAAGGGCAGAGCATTCCATCCAATTTATTTTTATTTCGAGCTCTCATCAAAAATACAGTTTTAAGGTAATCTGAATCCAAAAGAATCATTTTAGAAAAAAATATCACGTGGGTGTGTCTGGGTGAACACTTGCGCCTAGTTTTTTTCCGGGGGATTTCCTTATCCGGAAAGATGAATGTCGGATAACTCTAAGCTCTATGGACCCTGGGCTCATTTGAGCATCATCTCACCCATTTAATGTTCCATTCATCATCGATATGACTTAACGTTGGAGGAAGTAAATTACAGAAAAAAGAAAAAAAACTTGCCCCTAAAATAGCATAGCTAAAAGCGAAATTGATGCACAGTAAACTAAGTACTTTCAAAAGTATTTCCAGAGAAGCGACACGAAGATTTTAAAGAATTTCTGTACACCAAAATGACCTATACATCAAACCTTTTCTAAATATTCTTTTCCTTAAAAGTTTCTCCAACGACTTGTATTTCTGTATTAAAAAATTTACATGACAAATAAACTTGATATCTGCAATTTTCTAGAAATAGTGTGCGAAGTTCTCTAAATTTTGAAAGAATTTAGAATTCTGTGTTACGTGTATATAAACATTAGGTGATCAACATAAGGGTACTTCCTAAATAATAGATAAGCTTAAATAACAGTTTATTTCAAATGCTCTTTTTGTAAGGTAAGCCATTTATGAAGAATCTGATATTAGGTATTCAATTTGTTCAATATCTTTCCAATTTGTTCGAAGTTCTTCTATGGACATCGAATTGCTTCATATAATTGGATGGAAACAGTATGGAATTTAAGATCAACATATAGTGACCACTTATGAAACATTGGCTACCGTTATACTCTTTGTTTCTACGCCAAAACGTTTAATGCAGCGATTGCAGCTATTTCTGGAATTTCTCTCTGAATTTATCTCTGTTATAGCGAAGTACACAGTAAAATAAATATTCAAAACATAGTACGTGTAGCCAGCCATTTATAAACAGAGAGGATAGAGAAAGTCAAACATATTCTAACGTTCCTGGTTACATTTGGGAAATAATGGTAAAAACATTGAAGCATCACTACCTTAAATCCTGGGGGATGCTACGCTAGCATGTAAGGTAACTGGGTTTTCGGTTCACAACACGTTTTTAAATTAAAGATACTCGTACACAACGTGCAATTATTAAGTTTTCACTTTACATATCCAAGGTAACTTCCAGAATACACTGCCTTGACTTAGAATCTGCACCAGAAACGTTCGCTTTACACACACACACACACACACACACACACACACACACACACACACACACACACACACACACACACACACACACACACACACACACACACACACACACCACACACCACCACACACCACCACACCACCACACACACACACACACACACACACACACACACCACACACCACACACACACACACCACCACACACACACACACACACACACACACGCGCGCGCGCGCGCACGCACGCACGCACGCACACACACAATATATATATCCTTTCCCTACGACCGCCCGCCTCGGTAGCGTGTCTCCCTTGCGTTCAAGAGGTCCCGTGTTCGAATCTCGGTAGGGCAAGTTACCTGGATAAGGTTTTTCTGGGGTTTTCCCTTAACCTGATGGACGAATGTCGGGTAACTGTGAGCTCTATGGACCCCGGACTCATTTGAGCATCATTTCACCCATTTCATTCATCGTCCGATATGACTTAATGTTGGAGGACGTAAATTAAAAAAAAAATTCCCTACGACCGCATCTTGCAAACTTACGCTGGCTTGCCTCTATCCTTAGCGAATACCACGCGAACTACTAATCTGGAAACTTCTAGATCCTTCCATAAGCCGATTTGCCGCACGCACTCTTCCGTTGTTATAGGAGTAGTTGAGTGATTAAACGCAAATACAATTACCAAAATATAATTAATAAATTATATATATATATATTTATATATTTATATATATTTATATTTATATATACAGAGGCCGAAGGAAGTATTCGAATAATGTAACATGTAGCATTGCACGTACTCTAAATACTGTAATATATATTTGGCAGCGTTGAATTGCTAAACATATAAACATTAACCTTTTGTGTATCGAAAACAATATTTAAAATACCACTTTGCATGTATTTATTACACAATCTGTACTGTATTTATTCTATTGTCCCTCTTATTGGAGGACATAAGTATTCGAACGTACCCAATCGAAAAGAGAGAAAGGTGGTTGGACGTACCCTACACGCCCCTATCACACAGCAGTTGTATTTATGCTATGCCTCAAGACAGTGTGCTCAAAGTTATTCCGCCGATTGTGAACTCACTGGTAATATGGGACGTAAAGGTAAAGAGACAAGGGTGACTGAGAAGAATACCATGATAAATATGTGAAAACAAAGGAAAATCTCTCTCTGAAATTGCCAAAACCATTAACAGAAGCAAAACTAGAGTGTTCTGCATAATTCGACGCTTCAAACCTACAAATACGGCTGTAAATAAACCTATAAATGGTGCTCCTTCTAAACTCACAACCAGAGGCAGGAGGCAAATAATAAACATTGTGAAGCAGTATCCGAGAGTCACTGCCTCTGAGATTAGAGGATGCCTTGAGCGATGTTCTGACACTGTGGTTCACACCAGAACAGTTGAACGGGTTTAAAATAGTACTGGGTACAATGTCCGCGTTCCTAGGAAGAAACCATATGTTAATAAGGTGAATAAGAAAAAGCGTATAGAATTTGCTAAACAGTATGTAGTGAAACCAACAGAATTCTGGGATAAGTTTCTCTGATCGACGAGAGCAAATTCTGCTTATACAAGAGTGATGGACGTCTTGAAGTGTGGAGACTGTCAAATACAGAATGGGAATCTAAGAACATGATAGCTACAGTGAAACATGGTGGTAGTAGTGTGATGGTATGGGGCTGTATAGCTTCATGTATGTATGGGCCTTTGGGGAACTGGTGTTCATGGACAAATTTGAATAGAAGAGGATTCTTGAAAACAATAATAAAAGGAGTGCAGAGAAGCTGGGATTAGGGCATAATTATTACTTCCAGAAGGACAATGATCCGAAGCATACTGCAGAAATTGTAAGGCTTTGGATCGTGTACAACACTCCTCAATTTGAGGAGGTGTCTTTGAAGACACCACTCCATCTGCAGATTTAAATCTTATAGAGAACATCTGGAAGGAACTCGAGGAGCCTGTGAGGAAGCATCACATCAAAAGCAAGGACCATCTGAAAGAGCTTCTTCAAACAGAGTGGAGAAATATAGACTCTGCAGTCACTAAACAACACACACAGACAATGCCCAAACAATTATCAGCACTAATACAAAGAAAGGGGATGATAACTAAATACTAGCTGTTCTCTGTTGGAATTCTTATGTCCAGATGTAAAGTTACCGTTTTATTTCTCCTTGTAGTCCAGATTAGTTTCAGTTGCTATTTATGAGTTTATATGTTTAATGAAAGACTCAAGTTTACTTTGTGCAAGTTGTGTTTACGTATGCTTACACTCCATGGCTTTTAAATTAATATAAGTAATAAATATGTTTACGTTTGAATACTTATGTCGGCTGCAGTACGTCCCGCTGAAGATGACCAGGACCTGGTAGAAAACATATTTCGGAGGAATTTTTAACATCTAAAGCCTGAGTGAGTGTTCTTATACAAATTAAAGCATGCCAACTACTTACTCATAATTAAAAAACTGATGGCTAATTTTAAACATTTTTATAATATTTTATAACATTTCATAGTATATATGGGAGCAAAACTAGCAGCAAAATTAAAGGAGAATATAATGTAACTTTAATTTGTAGAGCGAACAAGCATCATCAACTCGCTTTTCAATGTTATAGGTGCATAAGTTTTGGAAATTTACATCCGTTCACAAATTCGAAACCCAGAGTTGGATTAGATGGTCGATGGTAACACAACCCTAGATCTCTCAAATGGGGCCGATCGCTATCGCGTTAGCTTTGGGCCAAAATAGAAATGAAACACCCTTTCCTTGCTGAGTGAGTTTATATTCATAATCTGCAATGAAAATGGACGTATAAGTTCACCTGAAAAGCAAAGCAGTGAAGCTCAAACAACATTAGAACTAACTTATTAATACTAACAATACCAAGGCCCATTATGCATTTAAACCTGGGTTGACGGACAAGTGCAGCCAACGGTGTAATGGTAACAGCAGCAGATGCAGCAGCATGTGCAGCCCTTCCTAAGGGGTTTGTCAGTCTGGTGGCGGGGATTTGCCATGTTTGTGGTACACCAGAGAATGGGCGCGGTAGACTGACTTTGGTTAAGTCAGTACTAACCATTTTTATTAATCTTTTATGTTACTCCACGTACGTTAATTATGTATCTAAAAACCGCGTCAAATACAGCTTGTTTCTGGTCTTCAGGAGAACAGTTAGTAGGTTATGTAGAGATAAATGTCAAACTTTGCCTTAAGGTACACCATTTGCATCTTAATTTTCAGAACATTTGTAGATTAGATGCACGTTTCTAATTTAATGCAGGAAGTCATATCAATTTATTTAGCAGCATTATACATTCTTAATGTGGACGAAAATAAATGCAGAAAATTATGAAGTAGAAAAGAATACCGCAATATGCATTACGAGGAGAGTAAACAGAAAAGCTCTCAGATCTTATCTTTATGTTACATGAGCCAACGTTAATAATAATAATAATAATAATAATAATAATAATAATAATAATAATAATAATAATAATAATAATAATAATAATAATAATAATAATAATAATAATAATAATAATAATAATAATAATAATAATAATAATAATAATAATAATAATAATAATAATAATAATAATAATAATAATAATAATAATAATAATAATAATAATAATAATAATAATAATAATAATAATAATAATAATAATAATAATAATAATAATAATAATAATAATAATAATAATAATAATAATAATAATAATAATAATAATAATAATAATAATAATAATAATAATAATAATAATAATAATAATAATAATAATAATAATAATAATAATAATAATAATAATAATAATAATAATAATAATAATAATAATAATAATAATAATAATAATAATAATAATAATAATAATAATAATAATAATAATAATAATAATAATAATAATAATAATTATAATAATAATAATAATAATAATAATAATAATTATAATAATAATAATAATAATAATAATAATAATAATAATAATAATAATAATAATAATAATCATAATAATCATAATAATCATAATAATCATAATAATCATAATCATAATAATCATAATAATCATAATAATCATAATAATCATAATAATCATAATCATAATAATCATAATAATCATAATAATAATAATAATAATAATAATAATAATAATAATAATAATAATAATAATAATAATAATAATAATAATAATAATAATAATAATAATAATAATAATAATAATAATAATAATAATAATAATAATAATAATAATAATAATAATAATAATAATAATAATAATAATAATAATAATAATAATAATAATAATAATAATAATAATAATAATAATAATAATAATAATAATAATAATAATAATAATAATAATAATAATAATAATAATAATAATAATAATAATAATAATAATAATAATAATAATAATAATAATAATAATAATAATAATAATAATAATAATAATAATAATAATAATAATAATAATAATAATAATAATAATAATAATAATAATAATAATAATAATAATAATAATAATAATAATAATAATAATAATAATAATAATAATAATATTTTGTCCTGTTTTTATTGTTGCAGGCTTTTTGCAGAATGATGGCACAGGCAATATGTATATATATATATATAAACCGATAAGTCACATCGGAAAATGAATGGAATGGGTGAGATGATGCTCAGTATAAGGGAAAAGCCCTGAAAAAGCTTTATCAAGATAACTCACGTGGATTGGAGAGTGGGGCGATATTGAAACTCGGGACTTCTTGAACATGAGACACACTACCAACTAAGCTACGGAGGCGGGCAAACAGGTGGAGAAAATCATATACAACTATACTTAATTTTCGGTCAATTGTCACAATAGTTACAACCTATAGATCATGGAAGTCTCATGTGAGCATAGCGAAATAGGACAATATCAGCATATTATTTCTATTATTGAAATACCTTCTTATGTGCTTTAAACAAGTCGGAATGGTAAAAGTAATCATATTAAAGAGGGAAGCCGCAAGCATGTTAACTAATGAGTGATTATGAAAACGCAAGCAGTCTAATGAATTGTATTCAGTGTTCGTTCCTCGTTTGTTTTTGTACTGAAGTCTTCTGCTATAGGAAATGCAAGCAGTTAAAATGACTTGGATGCTGGTTGACTACTGTGGACACAAATCAAATTATGAATTGGCAGAAAAACCAGTGAGTTCTTTTTAGAGACCAACAGCTACAGCAAAAAGAGTCCACCAGACCACAAGATCTATTTGTTTTGCAATGTTGTATAAGGCAGGAATGAAGGAAAACATGCCTGCTCCAATATTTCCAGTCGTTAAAACCTAACATTAAGGGTAATTACTGCACCCTGAATTCCTATGTTATTACATTAACTCTACTGTCGCTGTTTGGACGCTGTTGCATTTGGCTGTAACTAAGAATACATAAATAAAATGACAATTCAAAGACGTCACCTCAATGGTGTAATTCAGAAGATCCTTGGTTCGATTCCCATGGACTGTTTTTCTCTGGCTTTTACTGGTGTTTGAAGGATTTCCAGTAATTATTAGAAGATTGCCGGGTTAATGGGCCGTTCTTCGCCCTCACTAGCAGCTCCAGTACGGTACGTATCCAAGGACTTCTTGTCTGGGTCCTGTAGCTTTCCTTAATTCATCAACTTCATCTCTTCTTCCATGGGATCTGCGATCCCAGCTAAACAGAAGACCTTTTGTTAAAAAATAGTAATTTTCAGTAATACATTTTGAACCATTTTTCGTTTATATCTGCACCTCTTTCAGATGTTATTGTGGTATATTTTGCTGTAGTTTTGAGCTTAATACCAAACTCTGAGAACTGCTCTTTGTCAAAGTGTCTATTTTCTGTACAGGTTATTGTCTTTCTTCTATCTGTCCTGTCATCTCCCTTTCTTTACGGAATGCATCAATCCCGTATATAGGGTCATTAAAAAGACGGGAGAAGGTTTGAATTTTAAAACGCGTATTAGTATTATAGAGAGAGAAAAAAAATTGTATATATGAATGTGTGAAGTTTTTGTATGAGGGTAAAGAGTGATCTCAAAAACCACTAAAGCGATATAGACATCTATTTACCATTGAAAAGCCCAACGCTTTCAGAAATTCTATAAAACCTTTGTTATTAGTGTGAATTTTCAAACACTTTATTTCGAAGCCATTTGTCACTTTTTCTAGAGGTTATGCAAAGCGCTTTTTAAAAATATTGTACCTATTTTATTCTTCCAATTTCTACAAATTAATAATAAATGTTTACACTTGATTAAAAAGAAGCAAATGGAAAAATTAGGATATCGGTAAAATTACTTAGTAGAGTGAGTAGGGAAATTCAACTAAATACAAATAATAAAATGTTTATGATCATAAAATACTTATATTACATAAAAGCATTTATTCTCTTCTATTTTGGCTGAAAAATTCCAAAACAACTTATTTGACTTAATTATACGTTGCTACGCCAATTTCACCCATTAAAATGTTAATAATTTACTTCAAGTAAGCCTTTAAATCATGGAAATACATTGATAGTACATTTGCATAAACTCTGGCTGTCCAGCTATCAGCTGTCACCTCGCTTCTCACTGCCACTGCCATTTAAAAACCCGATCTAGCTGCAGTTTTTTAACTGTGGCTTTACTTTCTTTACACTTCCCTTCACTAATGTAAACTACTTCAATTTTCTCAAACTTCTCACTATCTTTGTGTCAAAATAAAATATGCAACACAACATGTCTGTTGTTCCTGACGGTTTACTTGAGGTGGGTTGAACACAAGACTACTCGGATATCTCATGCAATAACATGAAGCAGTTATTTTAGATCAAATCTCATAGGAGTTGTCAGTATTTAGATTTAGTTATTTTGAGTTTATTGAGAAAATAATTCGGTGAAAATTATTTTAAAATTTAGTAGAAATGGAATGAGATTAAAAACAAATGAAGAAAAAATAATGATTGAAGAGGTAGAAACAAAGGAAAATGGATATTATTAATGGACTTAACGAAGATAATAGTTTAAATATTAGTAAATAGTTTTGAATGTTAAATTACTTTGAAAATTTTTCAAAGAAAATATTATGAAGGGTACCAAATATGGCCATGCAAATTGTGCAATTAAAATGTAACGTGAACCAAAGAGAAATTATTAAATTGTCATAGCAACGCCAAATTCAATAATCTTGGACTAGTCAGAAATCATATATTAATTTAAGTTTACGACGTATCTATATTCACCAGTAGGAATTAAAATATGAATATTTGAAAAGAAGTTAAACAATTCTTTAATTTATTTATCTAATTACTTTCATTCTCCCCATACGATACGACGCCCCAGGTAAGAGATACTTTATGCGACGATTGAAGCAACTTATGGTAACTACAAGAGAATATCACAACCAGCACTGTTGGCGCCAGCCCCAAGGAGAGGAAGCTGCAGCATCCCATCCCTGAGATCCTGTGGCAACGCGGTGCAGGACATTAAAGAATCCCGTCGTAAGGAACATTCACTACACAACACCAATATCCTTAATGATTTGCACAGGCAGCCGCTCCGTTACACACAAACGCACTCAATTCACTTATTTGTTCATTAACTAGCTAACTAATAAGAGCTCTCGCTTGTATAACTGTTAAAAGTTCCACAGAATTCGAGAAAGTTCGAGAAGAAGGAAAATTCTAATAATTCTGGTTAACTTAAAATAACACTTTCGGCGGTTTCGATAGGCCAGAGCGCAACTTATCTCTTGTTTACTTCTCTACTCTCCGGCTTCAAGCTCCATATAACCTTGGAGTGTAGCACTGTCCTCCAGTACACTAGTACGGTTATTGGTATACTTGATTAGTAAATATGCATAAAAAGTAGTTCATAATAAAATAACTGTAAAAAACGCTATCAGTATTAGTTCAACATGTAAAATTAGATTTGTTGTTTCACAGAATTGGGACTTCGATGCCACTTTTATTTAAAGTAAAAAGCAGAGAAGCTCTAATGGGTGTTTCAAGCCCCAGTGTATGACCAAACATAAAATGAATTTCATGGCAATGTAAGTTATTTAGTGGTTGTTTGGATTCTAACAAAGCCAAAATAACCAAGTCATAACTCACTGGTGTATAATCACCGTAACTTGTGTCACTGTTGCACGTATTGTGGAATATAATTCACCTCCTCGCCCTTGTAGTGCAGAGGGTGGTAATGTTACCAATACACCAGACAATGTGTAGCTGTATGGGAAGGGAGTCGAGGTATAGTCTCGGCAACATCAACCTTGTGACTATTTGCATGTGAATGCTTCAGCAACATTTTGCATAACGTAAACTAAACAACTGTACAGATGGATTGCGCTGATAGGACTGTTCCTGGTTAATGAAGAGACTTTCTTAAAGTAAAGAAAATCTTATGGAAGTTAAAACTCACGTGACTTGCCTAGAAATTGTGCTTTTGGTGTTTATAACTTAACAGTGAAATGGTAATGCGTGAGGCTTGTGGTAGCGCTGTGGCTGAGGTTTAGACTGTGTGGTTCTCACCAAGGCGGCTCGGATTCGACCCCAGGCGACCGCAAAGTAGGATTTATTTTGGATAACAGTATTGGACGGGGTTTCTCCTGGATCTCCTGTTTCCCCCGCCATCTCATTCCAAAAGTAATCCATCTTCATCTCATGTATCATCAGTGTCACAGCCTGCGGTACCGCATGTAGTAAACGCGGGCATTAAACATTACACACTTCATTTTATTTCATTTTTGTGAGGCTTGTATTGGAATGCCAATGCACCTTTTGGTGTTTCCTAGTTTTCTCCGATCGGTAGGCTAATTACTGAGGTAGCTTCTCTCCCGTCTGCTGCCATATTTTTTCAGTTTGGATGTTTATTCTTGAGTAAGCTGATTACCTGTGTGTTACGGGAAGCATATACTAAGTAAATAACACGTCTGGGAAATTTTGCCGCATACGGTAAAACAAATGTTTGGTAATTACCTCTGTAATGTTCAGGACTCTCGAGAGTTAATTGCATCAATATTCTTTAAGGTTCCTTCCCCCTTTCCACCGCAAAAAGGGTTAACGTCTAGTTGTGTGCCCAATACCTTCAGCGTTTGAGAAATACTAGCTCGAATGACTTAGGGGCATATTTTCATATTATATTCGACTGCAACACAGGATTACAGGATAAGATGTGGAAAGGGAAATTGTTATTACCTTACCTCCAAAGAATATTTGTGTTTGGATCTAATGCACATTGTACTTATTCAAGAATAGAAGTGAAAGGTGTCCAGGTTGAAGTAGATGATAGATTACAGCAATGTTTGTGAGTATATGTTACATGTATAGTTAATTATTAATGTCTTATATATTAATATAATTAGCTATTTCATCAAAAAATTCTGTACTTTTAGGCCTTGGATTGGGTTACGGTACTTGGATTCAGGCACTGCGATCATTCTTGATCTATTGTACCTATGCCTCAGGTGGGTCATCCCCGGAAGGAAGGATGAGTCCAGAGTAGACAGAGGGTGGCGTACCAAGGACGGCAGAGGGCAGGGTAGTAGTATAGAATTGAGAGTTTCGGCACAGTGTAGATACGATGTTGAACTCTCCTCTGTGTTAATATATGAGTGATGTAGAATGCTCATTGATTTAGAACTCTCCTATATGAAAATCGAGTTGTAAAAGAAGGGGAGTGTTGGCGTAGTGCCGTTCTCCCCTGTGCAGTGAGATGTTTTTGAGGGTTGGGGTGATGATGATGATGATGATTGTGTGTGTGCGTGCGTGTGTGTGTGTGTGATGTGTGATGGGTGGGATGGGTAACGGGGGGGGGGGGGTTCCGGGGATGTTTGAATTAAATGTGAATTCTTTCCGATGTGTGTGTGTGCTTGAACTCTCATGTATGAATATCGAGTCTAGGGTTCGATATTGTGATGGGGCGGGGTGGGTAACGTGGGTTCCGGGGATGTTTGAATTAAATGTATTGATAGTAATTCTTCGATGACTGTGCTTGAACTCTCATGTATGAATATCGAGTCTAGGGTTTGATATCTATTACGTTCAGTGCTTCGATGCCTGTGAGTCTAGGGTTTGATATTGTGATGGGGGCGGGGTGGGTAACGGGGGTTCCGGGGATATTTGAATTAAATGTGAATTCTTTTCGACGTGTGTGTGTGTGTGTGTGCTTGAACGTTTAGTGTATGATATATGAGGCAGTGTCGTTAATCTTTAGATAAAAGAACATCCAGAGAATGATTAGGTATGTTTACTGGGAGAGATTTATGAAAATAAATGTAATAAGACATTCTGGTAAGGGGTGTTCCCTATGCAGAATCTCTCCTTGAGCTACGTATCCAAGAGCGATGTAAAGGTTAAGAAAAGGTTAAATTCCATTCCCACATCGAGGTACGAGAAAATATAAATCTATTCCACATTGATGAAGTATAAGAATGGAAATGTAAATCTATGTGAGAGGGTCGCATGACAAAGAAATGTCCCCTCTAAGCATGGTAAAAGTGGTACATGAAATGTCCCCTCTAAGCATGGTAAAAGTGGTACATAGCAAGTGTATATAAAATTAAAGCACTACCCATCTCTTTAAGAATGATAAAAAAAAAATTGAGAGAAAAGTATAAGAATGCAAATGTAAATCTGTTTGAAAGGGTTTTCATGATAAAGGAACGCACCCTCTAAGCACGATAACCTAAAAAGAATATTCCCTCTAAGCATGATAAAAGTGGAACATAACATCGAAAATAAAATAAAAGCACTTACCATCTATTTAAAAATGATTAAGATAACGAGAGAAAAGTATCTCATCTTTAAGTATATATGAGTAATACAAAACTGATCAATCAATACGATAATATATATACGCAAGTAGGGATCTATAGTGTAGATATCCTAACTATCCATGGCAAGATATCACCCTCCATATAAAAAAATTGTCTAGAAAATCTCCCCTCAGTATTACGAATACTCCACTGAACTACATCCCCCTTGGTATGTGGGTCAGAGAAAAAAAAAGAGTTAATCTCTCCAGACTGGTGACAGGGGTGGTCAAAACATTCTCATTGCTGTAGCGAAGTCTAATTTTGTCAAATAACGTTAGGAAAAAAGAATATATTTTAAAATTAAACGAATGAATCTATATATTTGTATGAATGATGAAACAATACTATGAATGTGTTAGTATACCAAGTGTTAGTATACCAAATGTAAAAAAAAAAAAAAATGTTCAGAAAAATATATTTTGTACAAGTATGTGTGTGTAAAGAAATGTGTAATTATATCCCCCCCTCCAAGATGTAGGGAACGAATCACAGTTAGTGTGCGCACGCAACATGGTGTTTGGGAAGGAGAGATACGGTGGAGGGGGTGTAAAAAATGCTGGATCTATATAAAGTTTAAACTATGATAATAAAGTTACTAGTAATATGTTTTAACTCATAACGCAGTCACAACAACTTTAAACTCATAGCGTAATATGTAGACAGTAACACCTCTCCCGGACGGAGGGGGGGCGGAGCATCTGTTAATAAATACCGCGGCACGGATGAGTGAGGAGGCAGTCGATTCTCTGGAAATATGGATCCTACAGGTAAGATAGAAAAGTTGTATATTGTAATTCATTTTTTATCTCTGTTTACGAAGAATGTTGAAGTAATACTGATTCGTGTGTGCTTATATGTTTGTTTCAGATCATGAGATGCTTCAGCTAAATCAACTAGCTGAAGGTGGAACACATCTTCCCACAAAGAAACTACGTGAATTAGATCAGTCCGTTCAACACATCATTCGATCCGTCAAAACCGTGAAGACCAGATATGGTGAACGGGTCGTCGTCGAAACATCAGATTTCCAAGTCTTCCTCCCGGAGAGATTCAAACACATGACCGCAGCGCAGAAAGATCTACTAAATCGTGGTGACTGCATACTCCAATACCATGGCGAGGAAACACTAGAAAGTGGTTTCAAACGACATAAATTGTCTTTTTTAAGCAGCCCGTAATGTCGTCAAAAGGTGAGTATAATTATTGAATAAAATTTCATAAAAAAGTGATAATGTAGTTACTTGCATGTAAATGTGAAATCGTACATGTTGTATTAGAACTTAAAGTGTTAATTATCGCACGTCATGTAGTATTAGTAATTGAATGTAGTTACTTGCATGTAAATGTGAAATCGTACATGTTGTATTAGAACTTAAAGTGTTAATTATCGCACGTCATGTAGTATTAGTAATTGAGAGTGAACGTTGTAGGGTTAATTTTCATGTGTAATAATTACGTACATGTGAATATCGTAGTTCAGTTACGTTATTTCACATGCATGTTGGTTACGTTTGTTTGTTACACGTAAAAGTAACGTTGTAGGTGAAAAAAGAACGTTAATTTATATGTGTAAAACGTACATGTGAATATCGTAGTTCAGTTACGGTATTTTACATGTATATGGTTTACGTTGTGTGTTTTTATCATTTATGTAAGGGAGAGAGCATTACGTAAAACAGTTACATACTATCTGAATATTGTGGTTACGTGATGATAGCAATAATTGTAAAATACATAATCATTATGTAACTATTTTCATATGTAAAAGTTACATGCATGTTACGTTCTACGTAAAGTATAGAGTTTACGTAAAATTGAGATTCATACATGTAAAAGTTATTAACATGTATGTTATTTCTGTTTCCACCTTACATACATGTAAATCAATGTTCCCGTATGTAAAGTTAATCGAATGTTGTAATTGCATTTTCAGAAACGGCGACAAGATGCTCCGATACTGCCACTGGACAACCCTCGATTCAGCAAGATGAAACCCGTTCGAACGTGACCCAGGCTGAACGATTACGATGTATTCACAGTGAGTCTGCTTTCAAAAACCGATTATCTACCTACGAAATTCACAACTGTGTTAATATACTTGACCCCGTCATATTCTTAGCAGAATGCAAACCTTTAATTTTGAATGAAATTGATAAGGGCTTAAACATGTATAAATCAGGTCTTAAGATAGGATCCTGTTTATCCTGTCAATATGTCATAATATCACAAGAGAGCGATAATATTCATACATTTAACTTTAACAGTAAACTTGAGGTGATATTGCAATCTACAGATAAATCTATATGGTATGAAGAGAAGATTGTACAACCTATACTAGATCATATGGATAATTTTGAATCGCGTACCAGTTCAAAAGCTTTATACAGTATTGAGAAATTAACAATATATGTGACACAATACGATTCATTGAATGCAGGGATGTATACTGAATTACCCGACTTTATAAAATCGAAGAGAGCTGTTATTAACATTCGTAATACTGATAAATATTGCTTTGCATACTGTCTGTTAGCATCCAAATACCCAGTAGAACGTAACAAGAATCGACCCACCTCCTATAAAAGATATGATTTTCTTAACGAATTTAACTTTGAGAATATAACATTCCCCGTATCATTGAAAGATGTAGAAAAATTCGAGATTCAAAATTCAAATATTTCAATAACGATATACGTTGTTGAAAATAAATCGATTATTCTCTTATATCAACCAAGAGAGATAAAATCACATCATGTTAATCTTTTAATGTATAAAAGACATTATTGTCTGATAACAGACTTATCACGTTTGCTAGGAAAGCAGCTAACTAAACATAATGGGCGAAAATGGTTATGTAACAATTGTAACTTGTATTTCACATCAGAATCACGTTTAAATAGCCATAAAAAGCGGTGTATGATGAATCAAATTATCAGAATGCCCGAGGCTGGTAAAACTGATCTCGTTGAATTTAACGCATATTCGAAATGTCTAAAAGTTCCATTCGTGGTTTATGCAGACATAGAATGTATCTTACGTAAGGTAGATTCGTGTCAAGATGTATCGAGTAAAAGTTGGACACGTACCATTCATAAACATGAAGCGTATGCAATTGCATTACATTTGGTCTGTAGTTATGATAAAAATTTAACACGTTTCAAATCATTTGAAGGTCCATATGCAATTGAAAATTTTCTTAAAGAATTAACGTTAATTGCAAATCAGATCATTAATATATATGCTAATAAAATTGAAATAAGTATGAGAGATGTGGATGAGCTAGAATATCAAAATGCAACACGATGTCACATATGCAAACGTGAATTTCTTAACTCGTGTATAAAGGTTCGTGATCATTGTCATTTGACTGGAAGTTACGTTGGCCCAGCTCATAAGCACTGCAATTTAAATAGGAAAATGCCAGGATTCATACCAATATTCTTTCATTGCTTGTCAAAATACGATGCTCATTTCATAGTAAAGAAACTAGGTTACGATACGGAACCTATCAACTGTATTGCACAAACTTCTGAAAATTACTTATCCTTTAGCAAAAGATATACAAATTCGAATGGAATGAGTATATATCTAAGATTTCTGGATAGCTATCGTTTTTTGGATTCAAAACTTAGTAACCTTTCGGATATGTTAGAAGCAGATGATTTTCATTATACCAATAATATGTACACGAATCCTTTGCATAGACAACTGATGAAACGCAAAAGTGTCTTCCCGTACACGTATGTGGATTCTATAGAAAAATTATACGAGAATAGTCTACCATCCAAACATCAGTTTGATCATGTAAGCGATGAGGATTATAGTCATGCTAGAACGGTATGGAATGAATTCAATGTTAAAAATCTGGGTGAATATTTAAATATATATCTTAAGTGCGATACGTTAATACTAACGGACGTGTTTGAACGCTTCCGTGAATTAAGTATCGGTTTGTACGGACTCGACCCGTGTCAGTATTACACACTTCCCGGGTTAGCCTATGATGCAATGTTAAGAACGACTAGTGTACAGATTTCATTATTAACAGATAAGACTATGCTAGATTTCTTCGAAAAAGGAATACGAGGTGGAATTTGCACTGTGTCCAAACGGTATGCAAAGGCGAATAACAGATACATGACTAGCTATGATAACACTCAACCAACTAATTATTTAATGTACGTTGACTGCAATTCTTTATATGGATATACAATGGAAAATAATAGCTTACCATACACTGATATAAGGTGGCTAACTGATGCTGAAATTAAATCAATAGATTTTATGTCTATTACAAGTGATTCTGACGTGGGATATGTGTTGGAAGTAGACTTTAAATATCCACAGGAACTTCATGATATACAAAATGATTTGCCATTATGCCCTTTGAATGAAATCGCGCCAGGTGATAAGTATACAAAATTGCTAACAACATTGAATGATAAAAATAAATACGTATTACATTATCTCAATTTTCAACAATGTGTTAAACTTGGTTTGATTCCATCGCGTATACATAGAGTAATAGGTTATAAACAATCTAACTGGATAAATCCTTACATTGAACTCAACGCTCGTAAACGTATTGAAGATAAGACGAAATTTGGTCAAAATCTATGGAAGTTAATGAATAATTGTGTTTATGGAAAATTTATAGAGAATGTAAAACGTTATAATTCATTTCATTTAGCTACCAGCTGGAAACGAGCGCGTAAATTGTTAGCTCGACAGACATGTATAAGGTACGTGATTTTTGATGAAAATTTAATAGGTATAGAATTGGTCAGAGATGAAATATTGATGAATAAGCCAATATACATAGGACAAGCAATCCTGGATCTATCCAAACATAAAATGTATGATTTTTATTATGAAATTCTGAAGAAAAAATTGAAAGATGTAACTTTAATCTATACGGACACGGATGCTTTTCTCTTTGAATCTAGCTGCGATATATATGAATTTATTAAAACCAATATACATTTATTCGATACATCGAATTATCCAATGGATAATGTGTATGGTATTCCGTTAGCAAATAAGAAAATTTCAGGATTATTCAAGGATGAGCTAGCCGGTAGAGTGATGACTGAATACGTAGGGTTGAAATCGAAATTATACTGTTATCGATATGATACTGAAGTGATTAAAAAATCAAAAGGTGTAACAAAAGATTCGATGAGATTCATAACCTTTGAACAATATCTCTCATGTATTACACATCCTGACACGATACATCGAAGCATGCAGACATGTTTCAGAAGTTATAAACATGATGTTCATACCATTGAATCTAATAAGATAGCTTTAAGTGGTATCGATACAAAACGATACATTCCCAATAATTCATTTTCAACATTAGCATGGGGACATTATGCTATAGAAAATTGTCAAGTGTAATTTTCTTTTTCTTTTCTCAATAAAGCATAGATTCAACTGAGTTAAAAGGTATTACTAGGCCACGATAATAACATATTACTGTATTTCAAAAAAAAAAAATAAAATAATTGAGTTTCAAGTATAATTGTAAAGTGTGTTACAACTGAGTTAAAAGGTATTACTAGGCACATGATAATAACATATTACTGTATTTCAAAAGACGAAATAATTGAGTTTCAAGTATAATTGTAAAGTGTGTTACTAATTACATGATAATAACATATTTACATCATTTTAAAATATATTTACTAATTATATCAAAATGTTATTATCATATCTCCGTTAAGGGGTGAGGGGGGGATTTATATATAATCAATGTTAACTAGCATGTACAAAGGCTCTTATTTCAGCTATAATCATGTATGATGTTTGTTTATCGTATATTACTAATTACTTCAAATTGTAATTATCATGTTTACGTTAAGGGTAGGTGAATTTATATATACTCAATGTGAACTAGCATGTACGTTATGTTAAAATCTCTACAATTAAATGTTAATTCAACTATAATCATGTATGATTTTTTTTAAAAAAGTATAAAAATGTTATTATCATGTTTAAGTTAAGGAGATGTGAATTTATATATAATCAATGTGAACTAGCAGTTACAGAAGATGTCAGGAATCAATGTGAACAAAAAAATAAAACACAATATATCATTAAAATTATATTTCTTTATTGAGTTGTGTGTTTTTTTATTTATACAATGTCCACCTCATTAATCCATTCACGGGTAGGAAATCCTAACCATTTCACCAGAATCCTATCACCACGACGTCTGATGATCCTTTCAACTAAATACGTGTCTGAATATTGAGTTTTCTGTAATTCATAACCGTAGAATGCTCCTTCAATCAGTTTACCCTCCAGATCCTCGATGAGATAGGTCAATGGATGTGTCCTTTGCACTGTACGTATCCTAAAGACTTCAACACTCCAATTTGGTAGATAACCTTTCTCCATAACACCTTTATGCTTAGAAATCCTCACGTAGTCACCAACACGATGAAGCCTAGATCTTCGCTTCTCACGCAGACTTCTATCATATTTGTATACGCTGAGCAGGAGAGAATTATCACGAACTTCTACAGGCTTCATACGAATCGTTCGATGGTAAGTATTATTGTATGTATGAATAATTCTAGGTAGTATGTTTATCCATTGATATGAGCCTTGAACAATAAATTCCTTATGCAAAATCAGTTTGATCGTTCTTATTAAACGTTCCACTGCAGCAGCCTTAACGTGAGTGAATGTACTGTAATGATTAATATTATTACGATTCATTAGTTCGCGGAAATGTTTATTGTAAAACTCCCTTCCTTTATCAGATTGAACATTCTTCGGAAACGATTCCATTTCATTCAATATCTCCTCCATAGCAGTCGAAACGTTAATACCACTTTTATCACGTAATGGTCGTGCATAAGCCATCTTGGAATAAAAATTGCATGCAAGAAGAATATACTTATAATTCCTATTGTCTCTTGCATAATTAGACATGTCCATAAGATCTATTTGTACTAAATCGTTCATTCCTTTGCTTATGATCTTACGACGTAAAAATCGTCTTCTAGCTGGTGCATGTAACTCGGTTGCAATGCGACGTTTTATCATGCTATAATTTTTGATGTTTTAAGTTCTGTAATAATTTCTTCTATCTCGGGTGAGTGATTCAAATTACCTGCATCCCTCGACGCAACTAATAATCTTAATCTGTTTATTATTTCATTCGGATCGTTCCAGTAGACGTAATCTAATTTTCTCTGCGGTACATGTTCTTTCCAACGTAAACCAAATCCAGTTCGATTACTAACAAGGTCACGAATGATATGACGATACTTGAACCCTCGATTTGCTCTTAAACGTCCATCTCTTGAATAGCCGTGTCTGTAAACTTGAGTATTCTGTAAGATTTGCGAATACACGTCTAAATCATCATCTGTGTACGATGTCTTGCGAGGTAAACGTTTAAATAATAATTCATATAAGCCTGCTGTGGGTTCATACGTTTCTGTTCCTATCTGAACACCATCAGATTTAAACACAACTGTCTTGTTACCCAATTTATACTCATTATCCTCGTAACGTATGCCGTAAGTATTGTCCATGTCACTCGAACTGGCAGTTCGAACCTTGTGTAGATACTTTGACACGAGATCAGATCCGTTAGCATCATCTGTAGTTTCGTCGTCGTCGTCGTCGTCGTCGTTGTTGTCTTGGTGTGCTTTCGCTATTACTTTCAATGGTTCGTTTACAGGTTGAAGAACTTCAGACATGACTCGTTGCGTTTCGAATTTCATTCCTTTGAGAGAACGTAACTTTTCTCTTATTGCCCTACTGTGACGGGCAATGGATACCTTAAGTCTTATAGCTTCAACATCCATATCGAAATGAATGTATAATTAATCAGCTACTGCTAATTTATATGAAACTATCAGTTCTATACTTAATATATGACCATCTTTAGCACGTCCGACTGGCGCTGTAAACGATAGAATATCGCTAGTTTCAACTCTTACAGGATATCTTTCAACTAATCTTCCGTTTATTGCAAACAATGTATCATTTACAGCATGCGGATGTACCGATGATACGATGGAACACGAGAATACACTTCCATTTCCAGGAACTTTATAGTATTCGAGTCCCGATGTTAACGTATACCTTAAAGAGGGACCTCGAAACGGACGTGTTTGCAATGAAATTATGAGTTGTGCTTTCAATTGTTGTAACATAGTGTTTACAACATTTCTCATTCGTGTTTTCATAGTATGAATATCATTATTTATAGTGATTGGTTTATTATCAAGTTCCGTTTGTCGCGCGGTTAGTTCTTTCACTTCTTTTTCTACAGCTGTAGTAATAGTCTCGCTAGCGGAGGTGATTGTTCTAGTTAACTGACTTTGTAATTCATTCTGTTTCCGTGTAATAGTATCGGCAATGTTTGTTATAGTCTCAGTTAAACCCGTTTGCAATTCATTATGTTTCTGTATAAAGAAATGATTAACATAACTCATGGTGACTGCATCACTATCATCTATCGGGTCGGCTAAATCCTTCAATCTCTTCATTCGAAATGATAGAGTTTCATTAGAGTCGTGAATTGGAATCCTATCATCTACATATTTTTTATTAGGAACGTCGTGTTCGTGAAGGGGGTCCAACAGCGTTTTCATTCTTATACCATCTATAATGACATTATTTTCAGAATCACGTTTAAATGCATATTTACTTAAGTACTCCATTAAATTGTTGTATTGGATGTCGAGCGATTTTTGTATGTGATCCCTAAGCATAGCTTCAAACTCGCCCATACGCTGATACGAGGTCTGCTCGCTGAAGATCTGCATTCGATTCTCGACGTCAGCCGTATGCGTATCCACATAACGTTTAGTCGATGCATCGTCACCTTCTTCAGGTACGTGAATATTGCACAACCGCTTTCCCTTGAATCGATAGTTTCCCGATCCATCTCTAGTTATGATATATCGATTGAACACACCCCTAGAGGGTATGATTCTTCGGGATCCGAACCTGTCGATACTCATTGCTTAAGTGATGGATTATTCTATTTATTCATTCTGATAAAGCGATCAAAACCGTGACGGTAGCGTCCCTCGTTCAGTGGATATTCTGGTACTATAACAACAAAGGATCGTTCATCACTCTCCCATATATGTTTACACATATTCTTAAATTCATCATAGGACATATCGGTATTTACATAATCTTCGTATATATGTTTTAAATTGAGATTATCCTGTCTAAAGAATATAATCATATTTGCATTATCTCTAATTAAATGTTTAGGTACTTTAGCATATGATTGTGCTAAATATATAGCATCGACATTACGATGTCTACCCATACTGTAATATGAAGCTATCTTACCCTGTTTTTCATTTATCACATCATCAAATACGAATATCGAATTTTCTCTAGCATCCGACGTTTGAATTACTTTATCACCATCATCGAACGTAAATACACCTATATCGGGTATAGTTTTCAGTAACCTGAGTAAATATCGATATTTAGGTTGTTGCAACGATTTCGAGTATATGTAGAGGTTTTCGAATCTCAGACCATTCTCGTGAATAAGCAGGTTGAGTAAAACGTTCGTTTTTCCAGCATTTGAACTGCCAAGTATGAGCGCTCTAACGTTACTCGGAAACAACGTACCGTGTCGTCCTTTGCGAATGTCATCCTCGAAATCTAACACCTGTATGGGTAGCGTACACTTTTGCTTTACTATCTCCATATCGCGACTAATACTTATAAAGCATAAGTTTTGTCTTTTATTTCGTTCGTGATAAGGGCAATCTATGTCTTTACTGGATTTAGCCAATCGTCATAGGAATCGTATACTTATAAAGCACACGTTTTGCCTTTTTTATTTCATAGTGAGACATGCGCTCTACACGTGCACGCAAAGGTTCGGGAATTCTTAATTCCTTGATTAATTCATTACCATTTGAGGCACATTTACCGGGTTATCGTTTCTGCGGTCCCGGAACGAAACTACATAAACGCTTGCAGAGAGGTGACTTACCGGTGAACGGGTTAGATTCAGCGTGTCTCGATCACGATCGGGCTTACGCAGAGAGTACTGATACAGAATCTCGTCGTCTAGCCGATAAGGTGTTGGTAGAGAAAGCTTGGAGACGTGTAAAGTCTGCCGACGCTTCTTTGGGCGAACGACTTGCAGCTCGACTTGTGACTACACTTATGAAGGGTAAATTGGCAGCAGGCGCTGGCATGCGTAAACGTCGCAACAAGAGAGGTGGTTTCTTACCTTTGCTACCACTTTTAGCAGCTCTAGGTGCAGCAGGTGGTCTAGCTGGAGGTGCTGCTCAGATTGCTACGGCTGTCAATAAGAAACGTTCGGATGCAAAACAACTTGCGGAGTTAACACGTCACAACGAGCGCATGGAATCTTTGGCTCAGGGCAAAGGTCTTTGCCGTAAGAGACGTCGTAAGGGTAGAGGATTATATCTTCGATCAAAAAACTCGGGGCGAGGGCTATATTTATCCCGGAAAAAGCCCTGAGTGCTAACGAGATCGATTCGTATGCACGACGTCTACACATTCCACATTTTAGAGGTGTCTACATGATCGATAAACTACCTCCACGTCCTCGATACTATGAGAGAATAGTAGTGAATCTGGATACATCAAATAACCCTGGTACACATTGGGTTGCTGTACGTAAGGATGGTGACGTTGCCTACTACTTTGACAGTTTCGGCGATCTGAGACCTCCGGAAGAGATAGAAACGTACCTTTCGGGTGTCAAGCTCCTATATAATACGACGAGATTTCAAGAATTCGATTCTGTGATTTGCGGTCACTTGTGCCTTCAGTTTCTCCTCGATGAGTTACACGATCACCGTGAGTGGTAGTGATACCAGCTTCTCTACATTTCTAAATCCACCATTACATCTGGATCCTAACGGACATTACGAGATAGCTCTATTGAATTTTGAGACTTTTTACTCAATTCCGAATGTGGACGAGAGTAATAATCTATTCCATTACGTTCGCGATGGAAAAGTCGAACGTATAGTAATTCCACCGGGTACTTATGAATTGGATGATATCGCCAGATTGATCAAGGATACTCTCGACATCGGTGACGACTTTATTCTACGTGCTAATAATAACACCATGAAATCAGAAATTCAATCTCCCTATATTATCGACTTTAGTCGTGAGAGATCTATTGCTTCTCTTCTCGGTTTCACCTCTAAACAGAGGGTACCGGCAAACGTGCTGACCGAGTCTAATGATTTGGTTAACATATTCAAAGTCAGCATCATACGTATCGAGTGTAGTCTTGCAACGGGATCTTTCATCAATGGTAAAAGTGGTCATTCTCTGTATGAATTTTTTCCATCGGTACCTCCAGGTTATCATATTTCACAGGAACCATCAAGTCCTATATATTTACCAATCATCGATACGAATCTCATTGATCATCTCGACATTAGAGTGGTAGACCAGAACGGCGATAAGTTAGATTTCAGGAACGAAACCATCACTGTACGATTGCACATACGTCGTAATGGGTATAAGTTTTAAGAGACGATGCTATATTAAAAAACATCTCTCGAGATTGACCTCTACTCGATCATCGACCCGCAAGCTAATCACATCGTCTAATCGAAGATTTCTCGCTAACTTAGGCTTCAAGGTTCTATGATGGATGTGTTGGACGTGACCGGGATTCCGACCTTTGATGATAAGATCAGTAAGGAGGAAGAACACGTATTCCTACCGTACAATACGTCAGCTCTCGATGTGAACGATGAAATTAGAATTCCATGTCAAGCTGAAGATTTGTACACGCTTCCTAGTAGAAGTTATCTCTACATTGAGGGTACTCTCACTAAACCCGACGGCACCGTTGCCACATCGAAATTGAGTAACAATGCTATGGCATTCCTATTCGATGAGATTCGTCTGGATATGAATGGAACGACTATTGATAGAACTAGGAATCCGGGCATTTCATCAACGATGCGTAACTATGCTGCACTGAATGAACTGGAATCGAATCGTTTACTAAATGCTGGATGGATCTATCCTGGAGGTGCGGTAGACATCGTGAATACATCGAATGGTATCTTCAATGCTATCGTTCCTCTTTCGATGTTGCTGGGTTTCGCCGACGATCACAAGGAAGTCATACTTAATAGCAAGTTTGAACTTATTCTCATTAGATCTAAGGATTCTAATAATTGTATCATTGGAAATGATCCTACAACCATACAACTAACTAGACTCGAATGGAGGATGCCTGTACTTCGACTTTCAGATTCTGAACGAGTTGATAAACTTAAACTCGTCAAATCGGATAAACCTCTACACGTCGCATTTCGAACCTTGTACCTTCACACTCAACCTGCTGTACCTCAAACTAAAGCGTTCACATGGAACATTGCAACCACGACTAAACTTGAAAAACCACGTTTCGTCATAGTCGGTGCACAAGTGGATAGATTGAATCATCTCGCTAAGGATGCTTCTCTATTTGATAATTGTAATATCACCAATCTGAAACTTTATCTCAACAGTGAATCTTACCCCTATCACGATATGAATTTGGATTTCGCCAATTCGAAATTTGCATCTCTGTATGATCAATATTCCAAATTTCAATCATCCTACTATGGAAAGGAGAATTACCCTCTTTTGAAAAGGAATGACTTTCTGAAATATGCACCGCTATTCGTCATCGATTGCTCTCATCAACCTGAGGATACTGTGACGGGGGCAGTGAATGTCAGATTGGAAGTTCAAGCATCGTCAAATTTTCCTGCACAAACTTCATTATTCTGTTTAATTATTCATGATAAATTATTCACTTATAAACCATTAACTCATGTTGTACAATCTATCATATAGGTGTAATAAATAAAACATTACAAATTCAAATTATCTTTTTATTGACTTTAACATACATCTCCAATATCCTCTTCCTTGCACTCCTGCTTTTTGCATCATATGAACATAATGATTTATGAATATCATACAATTGATATAAATTTCTTTCAATATATGGAATTAGTCTTTTAAGTCCATTGAATGCAGTACTATTCAGATTTATACTGCCCACATTTAAACATGTATTCACAAACGTTATTTCTTGCATCTTATTCATGCATAACATTATATTAAATGCATATATTATATTTTCACTGTACGGTGCACATGGATGCTTACCATCTTTCAGATACGTATCCAAAACACACAAATTTGACATTATTACCTCCCAATCCTCTTTTGTAATATACACAAACGTATCGTCATGTGTGGCTTTAATGTAAAGTGATGGGAGTTCATTGTATAATCCTATGTTCACACGAAAGTCAATGCTGATGGAGATGTCGTTATCGTTCATGCACACACTATTTACCATCACTCGCAACTTCCTCCTCTACTTCTTCTGCGAAGGGTGTGAAGGGTTCGAACATCATTATGATGAAACTGTCTTGATCGAACGTCTTCTTGGCTTTGACGATTCTCGGTTTGCAGTTCGTCTTCTTCTTTTTCTTGTCTCCTTTCTTACTGGATCTGCGGACATACACGAACTATGTCTCAACATCGTGAATATTTAATACACTTGTTAACGTAAAACTCTTATTATTTTATACTCACTTTTCTATGACTTCCTCCTCGGGTTTCGATGTACCGATATCCTTAAACGGACGATCATTGTACGGACCGCACACATCTTCACCTTGATCCTGTTCGGACTGGCATGCTACATCTTCACTTTGGGCTTTACTGAAATAAACATATTTATCATTAGTTATATAACACATAACAACACTTTCACGTTAACACACAATTATAATTCTACTTACCCGAGATACACTTTACAATTCTTTCCGCATTGAGCATAAGATGTGATCGAATCATGATGGGAAGGATTCTTGCAAATCACTTGATGCATCTTTCCATCACACGTTTCATCGTGATGCTCAACCCAATGCTTTTGCAAATCTTCGAAATTGCGTAGATTCTCCCAGAATCTGGTATCACTTTCAATGATAGGAGTTGTTGTTCCACTCATCTTGACGTTGCGATGTGAAGTGAGAATGCATTCGTTCCCTAGTGAGCAGATGGGTGATGAAACGTGATCATACCTGTCTCCCCCCCTCCCCATCCTATCGTCGATTGTACTTAACGTACGGAGGGTTTTGTGTGAAGTGAGGACACGTTCGTTCCCGAGCTGGCGGGACAGGGTTAGACCTGTTAATTCGAATTTACTATATTACCGTTTTATCACGTTTCCCCCCTTCCACCTTCTCGTCGCTTGTACTGGAGGAGGACTAGTGTTTATCCTATCGTACATGAATGGGTATCGAACCGAGGATTCTATGTTCATATATATGAATCCCCCCGAGAACTCGATATTCATAGATGACCCACACATATACACATATGCACAAATCTTGAGGAATGACAACACGTCATCACCCTTATACTTCAATGTGGAATAGATTTATACTTTCTCGTACCTCGATGTGGGAATGGAATTTAACCTTTTCTTAACCTTTACATCGCTCTTGGATACGTAGCTCAAGGAGAGATTCTGCATAGGGAACACCCCTTACCAGAATGTCTTATTACATTTATTTTCATAAATCTCTCCCAGTAAACATACCTAATCATTCTCTCGATATTCTTTTATCTAAAGATTAACGATACTGCATCATATATCATACACTAAACGTAATAGATATCAAACCCTACACTCGATATTCATACATGAGAGTTCAAGCACACACACACACACATCGAAAAGAATTCACATTTAATTCAAACATCCCCGGAACCCCCGTTACCCACCCCGCCCCATCACAATATCGAACCCTAGACTCGATATTCATACATAAGAGTTCAAGCACACACACACATAGGAAAGAATTCACATTTAATTCAAACATCCCCGGAACCCCCCCGTTACCCATCCCACCCATCACACATTACACACACACACACACACACACACACACACACAATCATCATCATCATCATCACCCCAACCCTCAAAAACATCTCACTGCACAGGGGAGAACGGCACTACGCCAACACTCCCCTTCTTTTACAACTCGATTTTCATATAGGAGAGTTCTAAATCAATGAGCATTCTACATCACTCATATATTAACACAGAGGAGAGTTCAACATCGTATCTACACTGTGCTGATTCTCTCAATTCTATACTACTCAGGGTCCCTACACTTTACTATTGGAAACTCCCCATCAGGCCAGCACAACCGACAGCTCACCAGAGAAAAGGCCCAAACAGACCGAGCTCGGAGACAGAAGCAGGAAGTCTTACTCAGAGCATATCATCCTGCCATGCACCAACGAGTCACCCGTCGACATTTCTACTGAAAGAAACCACCAGATGAGATATGATGTGAAATGATAATGGAGATCAAATGTAGGGACAAGAAGTTCTGGGGAGGTAATTAACCAACCAAGCGTTCTTCTAGCGAGCCGGTAAAGGAAAAGCCTAAAATAGCCATTGATCAAGTCGGTCGGCCACGTTAATGGAACCCGTGTCTCCCGAAAGCAGGCCACAGAGGTAAACGCCTGACCCATCCGACTCGGTTGTGTTTAGGCTTGGTGGTATACATTTTATACTGAAGTGGTAGATTACATAGTTCTGCGAAAGCATGACGCCTATTTTGGTTAACTGATTCCAAAGTTATCTTTCATTTCTTTGTGGATTAACTTCCATGGAGGTTTCGAAATCCTCTATCGCTTTCCTCTTCACGTAATTACGAATTATTTGATGATTTAAAATAGGGTCTTCATATCTGTGGTGATTAACATTACATTTAACAACCTTTAACCCTCTAGTTTGTTTTTATTGCGGTATTAACACTTTTGTTAAGTCCATCGTTTGACATTAGCATTCATATCACAATGGAAAGAAAACTTGCATGCATCCACAGAAGCGTTTTCAATTGTTTCTATTATATCAGTCGTGAAAAACAGAAAGTGATCAACACTCTAAAATGAAAACACTTTTACCAATATCTAGTAATCGATCTGAATGCTGCCGCATGGCATGTTCCGGGAATGTACTCTTATATCGCCTTCACGAGGTTGAAATTTTATGTCCTGTAAGGACAAAATTTGAGCACATATAGAATCGCGTTATGCCCTGTAAGGGCAAAACGTGACTTTGTGTATACACTTGGACTGTAAGAAAAAGCAGCAATTGGCCACTCTACGCAATTGGGCTTCTCAATCCAGGTTTGATTACTGCTGGAGCTGATATTTTCTTTAATAAAATCTTGCCCTGCCCCTAACAAAGTGTGGAGGTGTGAATACGGCAGTGAATTTTAGTATGAACATTTGTAAAAATCGGCGAACGAGAAAAAGAATGAGGATGAGGAGGAGGGAAACTAACAACCTATCTAGATCACATAGGACGATGAATGAAATGCGTGAAACAATGTCAAATGAAACCAGGGTCCATGGAGCTTATAAAGACATGAGATGGTCCGGCCCGTAGCGAACCACGTCGAGCTGTCCCTTGCGCTCAACGCCTCACAATTAAGATTGGTGGCGTGAGGAGGTTAAGGAAAGGGAGATTGTAATCGGTTCGAGGTGACTTGTAGCTCCCGCATGAGAACTCTCATCTGTACTTCAGGAGTGGTTGCGTCCTGACTGGTTGTGGGTAAATGATGACACCTCGAATCTGGTAGACAGAAGTTTATTGTTGTCCCTTGGCCCCTTTGCTCGCCACCGTAAAGTCGTCGTCGGTGTGTTTGCTGTGATTAGCGTCACTGTCAATATTGTGATGCGAAGAGGAGGGGCAGTAGCACTGCGTAGTCGAACTGGATATATTTATCGTCTTCCCTATATATTACTCTTTGCGCTAACTCTCACTGGAGCGACTGTTAAATAATGCACTTTGTCTCGGTGCATGGCGTGAAAGTGTACTCGTTAGGCGGCGCCGAATACGCGTCCGTCTCACGTAGAACTCAGGACCGATGTGTTCTTACTAGCAAAACCTACTTTCCGCCATCACTTTGAATTACCCTCACTCTAGGTATTTCTCTGAGTTTGCAAAATCAAATGACAAAATATCAATTTTATATTGGCCTTTAAGTATCCCCACTTAAGATCTGTGTTCATAATTTCCAGTTTTGGAAGAGACGCTTTCTCTAGCGGCACGCATGCAAAAATTTATGCGGAAGCATACGTTCTGCGCGTCGGTCAAAATCTTATAGCCTGTTGTCAGAAGCACGCATGGGATTTTAACAATAGGTTGGATTCCGACTGTGAGGCGCCAAATTTTCCTTGAGGGCAAAACAGACAATAGAGTAGAGTTGTTTGTTTACAGGGATTGCAAAGAGAGATTACTGACATTCGCAGAGTGGCCTTGTCACTGTGTCGGTCTCCGAAGTATATGCTAGCTTTATGGCATATATCTATTCTGGTATACGCCATTTATTTATTCCTTTGTTTATGTTAATGTCTTTCTGGTATCAATTTATATGTCGTCTCAGTGTTCCTAGGTGACAAGGGCTGCGTCAGACACCAGAGTGTACTTTACTCAGATAACTCGTCGTGACGAGATTGGAACACGGGACCTCTGTGACCTGTGAGGTAGACATGCTATCCCAACGCCAGCGAGTTGGGTAAAAATCCAATATTTTCTTTTTTTAATTTTAACTTGTTTATAGTTGCTTTAACTCTGATAGTCGTCGTGACTTTACAACATTTAGAACATTTTACAGAATATCTGTTGGGCAACAAAGTATACATAGTTATTGAACACAACAATTTAAAAAACAATGCAAGGAGAAACATCATCTTTTTGACATTACAACTTACTGAACATTATATATGATTATACATACTTATCTTTCTAAGGAAATATACTAGCTTCATATACATTGGAAATGAACTGAGTGCTTCTCGGAGATCATTGGGCATCTGGTAGTGCTGTCTCCATTGGCTGTACAACGGACATTCCCCGATGATGCGTTTTACATGAGATGTGTGTCACACTGCTGACAGATGGGTGGGTGATGCTTTCCTAGAAGATAGCTGTGGCTCATTTTCGAATGGCCTGTTCTTAATCGGGGCATTAAAACCTGATCTTGTCTGCAGAGAGACTTGAATGCATGTTGTGTTCCAAGGTTTGTTGCTTTTCTCGTTGTTTACTTTTACTGTAGATAAATCTTCTTTTTAACGTATGCGATTACGCCACTGTATGCTGTGGGTATTTTTGGGTCAGTTTGAGAGTGTTTTGTAGCTTCTTTTGCTGCCTGATCTGCCAAGTTATTGCCTTGAATTCCGACGTGTGATGGAACCCAAAATACGGTGATTTGTTTCCCTGCAGTATTAGCGTTGTGCATCAGTAACTGGATTTCTTTTATGAGAATATGAGATGGCGCTGGGTTTTGCAATGCAAGCGATGCACTTTTAGAGTCCAAAAAAATTAAGAAAGTTTGGGAAATCTCAGTTTGCAAAATGTATAGTACAGACTGTTTAATGGCAAAGAACTCACTTGAAAACACAGTGTAAATGTAAGGTAATTGGAACAACATACTGGGATCCGGATAAATTACAGTACAACTACTTCTACCGTTGCCTATTGATCCATCCGTAAAAATTAATGAATGTTTAGTATACCTACTGCAAATTTCATTAAATAACTGTTGATAGGCTGACTTGTGCATATGTCCTTTGACGGTGGTGTTCAGTTCTAAGTTTACTTTAGGCAGAGAAATAGTTCAAGGTGGGATGACAGATGCTGAGTCCATTGGTGACAGAGGAGGGTTACTGATGTTTAGTTCTTGCAGATACTTCTTTATTCTGAAATGGAAGTCACGGTCACCTATCACTCCAATATAGTGACAGAGGTTGAAAAAATTGCTTTTACCTCCCCCATGATTTCTAAAGCATTGAAAATTGAAGGTTTTGTCACTGTATATTGGCCCATACATAAATATAATAAGCTGCGTACTTAAAAAGAATGTTCCTAGGAGGCTGAATCATTTGTTTATTTCAGCAAATTTCGCTAGGTCCTTGAGATGTACCTAAATCCGTCTGCTTAATAGTCAAATAGGACTATTGTGCTTAGGAAAAACTGTTTCCCCAAATTTTTGTTTATCGTAAAATCTACAACGTGGCTTAAATGATCATTTTAATGTTTTAGGCAGTTTAAGGTTCTAAATTGCCTTTGACCTCACCATTCTATTCATAGATTTTGTCCTTATATGCCTATATTTTCTGCCCTCTAGCAATATGTACCAACAACTGAAACCATGTGATACATTTGCTTCAGTATTCTCATTCGTGTAACATAAAGAGAATGGAATTATTACATCCCTTTGTTTTTGTGGTTACGCCACTTTGTCTTCTTGTATACTAACGATCATACAAGTTGGTAAATACCAGTTTACAATGTTGACTGCTTAATCACTGTACTAGATGTGGGATAGATAGTAAATGAGAACAATAAGCTTGATATCTATTTGTATATCCTCGAGATTGAGGCTTTGTACCTATCCTGGCGGGCACATGCTGAACTTTGGCAGTTATACGAATCGGGCTTCTATATTATGATTATGCTTTACTCTCTGTTCTATATTGCACTGAGTAGGCGACGTGTCGTATTCCAGCCAGAAATTCAATACAGAAGTTTCACCCAAAATTATGATTTCATCCTGAAACCTAAAACAAGCATTTCTACAAAAAAGATATATGTGTGATTGCTGTGCTTGCATGCGTGTGTCTGTCTGTTAGAAGCATAACACGACATTTAAGAGTCAGTTAGATACCAAACTTGATATTTACATTCAGTGGCTTAGAGAATGCAATAACAAAATTTTCAAAGAAGATTTCAACCCTAAACTGACCTTTACTTTGAAAATCTTTAGATAATTTTTGTTATATCAGAACTGACTTAATTTTAATTAAAATACGCGTTTAACGTATTTTCATGACAAATTTAATGTATATCGTGCACTTTATTTATATACCAACTGAGGAGGAAGTTTTACTAGGAGCATATCATCCTGACAAAAACGCCGATACGCCCATCGACATTTCTACCCTGAAAGAAATGATAATGGGCATGAAAATGGAAGACAGGAAATTCGGAGGATGTAATGAACGTACCCAGCATTTCGCGGCCCGGGAAATCCTCGAGAAAACCCATGCGTCAGGTAGACTGGCCACAGGAATCGAACCCAAACCTTCCGAGTGCGGACCACAGACGAAACGGCCTGAGGCATCCACCACGGTTTACGGCTTGCTTGTAGCCTTTTATTAAATATAAATGCTGAATAATTTTAATTGAATTTGTAAGTTTTCAGGTTACTTTCAATAATTTTTGTTTTATTTTTAAGTTAATAGTAATCGATTGCAGACAAAGATCATTGTCTAAAGAAAATAAATAACATTAAGTAAAGTGGCATATAAATAGCATGTATGTGTGGTATAACAGTCGTCTTATAGAAAGTCTTCATGGCATCAAATCAAAGATATTTGCAGCAATACTTTTGCTTGTTTAACTTCATAATTATCTGCTCCTGGCTCTTCCCTGGCACTTAGCTCAGAGTTTATGTTCCGCACAACAATTCGATGTGTGAAGTTCACAAAAAATTAATATTTTGAGGCCCCTTAATGATGATGATAATTAATAATAATAATAATAAAAATAATAAAAATAATAATAATAATAATAATAATAATAATAATAATAATAATAATAATAATAATAATAATAATAATAATAATAATAATAATAATAATAATAATAATAATAATAATAATAATAATAATAATAATAATAATAATAATAATAATAATAATAATAATAATAATAATAATAATAATAATAATAATAATAATAATAATAATAATAATAATAATAATAATAATAATAATAATAATAATAATAATAATAATAATAATAATAATAATAATAATAATAATAATAATAATAATAATAATAATAATAATAATAATAATAATAATAATAATAATAATAATAATAATAATAATAATAATAATAATAATAATAATAATAATAATAATAATAATAATAATAATAATAATAATAATAATAATAATAATAATAATAATAATAATAATAATAATAATAATAATAATAATAATAATAATAATAATAATAATAATAATAATAATAATAATAATAATAATAATAATAATAATAATAATAATAATAATAATAATAATAATAATAATAATAATAATAATAATAATAATAATAATAATAATAATAATAATAATAATAATAATAATAATAATAATAATAATAATAATAATAATAATAATAATAATAATAATAATAATAATAATTATAATAATAATTATAATAATAAATCTCTCACGCTAAAACTACTCTTTAATGGAAGATTTGTGTCAAAGATTTTCATTATCTTAATGAAGCTATAACAACATTGAAGTACCACTTTTGAAAATGTTTATATGAAAATAAAAATCTACAGGTAAATCTGAGAAAAGGTTTACCTTCATTCGGAGGGAAATTTGTATAGGTTCGGGCTACTGGTATATCATAAGAAGTAAGTAAAGGTAGATTGGACAAAAGTGAAATTCATTTAAAGAATAGATATATTTAAATAACTATGTGGTATAAGCGATTTCTGAGCTAATTTTCAAGTTTTAGCCTTTTCATTTTTTGAATGTTCACCATTACCAAGTCTGGGTGTATGCTGTGTATTGAGAGCTATTATTAATAAACAATACATTCCATACAAGTATGACAGTGCTTTGTAATATCGCTATGAGTATATATAATTTATGCTTATTTATATGTTTATAATGTACCGTAACTTAACTGATCCCATAATTTTAACTGTACTGATCCACTGTGTGCAGAAATATTGTACCATTTAAATAGCTGTGGCTATAAGACCATTGTTGTTAGGTGACATTAAATACATTTATCTTTAATAAAAGAAAGTCCTGCCGCTTTAATGAGAGGCGTATGAAATATCTAGGCCGAAATTTTAGTGCCTCGCTTTAAACCTCTATCAATTTGGTCTCTGCCTCCGTTGAACAGCCAGCGAATTATACAGAATGTTTCAGAAATACTTTTATAAACTTCGGGAATGGGTTCCTCACACCAAAAGAAGGAAAAAAAAGTTAATATGAATATATGTCTCATAATTCTTTGTTTTCTGGTTAGAAGGTGTTCAACAGAGTGGTACAATTATAACACAGAAAACTCATAATAAATGCTCGAAATATCCTCTTCTTGCGTCTATGCATAACTGTACTCGTCGAATCATGTAATCTCTCACCCTATCAAAAACTCAGGAACGGTGGCGAATAGTGTCGCAGGCTTCCATGACACGTCGATGAAGCGTTTCTGCATCCAGGATGGCAGCCCCATAAACCAGTGATTTAAGTTGCCCCCAGAGGTAAAAATTCACATGATTGAGCTCGGGAGAACGTGTAGGCCATGGAACTAGTTCTCCTCTGCCTATCCGTAGGTCATGGTAGATACCAGTCAGTGCATCTCGAACAATGCAACTAAAATGGGCCGGAGCCCCATCATGCATAAATCACATGCTGTTTCTTATTTGCAAGGGCACATCATGAAGTAGGTCGGAAAGTGTGTGCTGGATAAGGTCCCTGTAGGCAGCACAAGTAAGACGTGCTGGTAAAATGTATGGAACTACCCCACAGTTACCTACAATACCAACCCACACATTCAGACTAAACTGTTGCTGATGTCTAGCCTGAAGTTCAGCATAATTACGATCTGCCCATAGTGTACCTTGTGGAAATTAATAATCACATCTCTACCGGATGTTGCATCGTCTAAATAAAACTGAGGAGACAAACAATCAATTCGCTGTTTGTGCTACAAACCATTGACAAAAGTTATCCCGTTGTGGATAATCGGCAGACAAAAGGCCCTGCACACCTTGAATATGATATGGATACAGGAGCTGCTAGTGAAGTACCGTGCATGCTCTCACGTGTGATGTACCTGATGCCACAGGCAATTATCTTGCACTAATACCTGATCTTTAGTGATACATTAACATCTGTTCATCGCGTTCTGGCGTACGAAAAACTCTTGGACTTCCTCGATCAATAAAAGATAGACAGCGACAAAGGTTGGATGACTCGGTTATCTTCGGTCTGGAAACTCCATCTGATAGAGCCATGCAGCCTCGCGTCCATTACCATTCACGCGACCATACGTAAAACATATGTCTGTCTCTGACGAAATGAATATTCAGCCATCTTAGAACAAAACACATGCACACAGGTACACAATTGAAATGTTGAAGACTGATAACGAGGCATCGGATCACATACACCTTTAAAGAAATGTGAAGTTTACGAGTCTCGCAGTGTATAGCTGCTGACGTCAGTCCCGGGGAGAACACGCAGGGATAGTCCGGTTCGGAACGCGTAACTTTAGCTTCATTACAACTACTGCTTGCCACGCAGGTAGATGTGTCATCCAGGGGGTGCAAGGTTTTTGGCGTATTGTGTTAATAGCATTACTTTCACAACAATTATTGGACAATCTCCTTTTTATTAATTAAAAGTTTTGGGTATTAAAGCCATTAAACAGCTTGAAGAATATATTTTCGAGCTGTCTAAAAGCAGTTGAGGAGCTGTCAGCAAAGATTAACAATATACAAAACGCATCACCTACCAAATGCACCATCTACACAAAAATACTGGATTTTCAGTGCTGCGTAATATAAGAAATAAACTTAAGTCTTGGGCAAACACTACTTATGGGTACCATTAACGTCGTGTGACGTTGAGCGAACTTTCTCCCAATATTTTTATATTGTTTGAGCGAGAGGCGCAGGAAATTCACATCCGACAATTAACGAGTGTACATGGTTGTTCACAGTAATTCCCGCATTGAAAGCAACGAGGAGGATGGCATGTTTTAACGTAGGTCACATATTGTATCCGTACCGGAGTGTATTACTGGACAGAGCGTTGAGGCGTATTCACCTCTATGGGACCAGCACTGATATCGGGTCTTATCTGGTACATCAGAAGAGTGAAATATTAGTAAGGCGACGTACAGTAAGTTACGATACACAAATAGAGCGATTGGAAACTGCGTGTGTCTATATAATATGTTTTCTCGCGCTTGCCGATATGACACATTGCTGTACAGAAGACATTATATCTGAACATACTGGACTCTTTGTGTATGTGCGATAAGCTGAGGTAAGCATATCCGTGTTGAGAATTTTTACCGATACAGCTTCTCGCTTTGCCATGTAGTAAACAGACAGCGCTTCGATATATTTGTTGACACGAACGTTTGTTGATGTCACACTTGGACTTGTACAGTACCTGTGTGCGTACATTGATAGCTAAGGTGCATGAAATTCGATGTGTGCTGATAACAGATGACAAACGTAAACAAGTGTTAATGTCAACACTTCGCCATCTACCGTATGTATTACAATAAGTCAAAGCCTTCTGTGAGAGCAGAGAAAAATGAATTTCTAAGGTTGGACTTTCTTCTTTCGGTGTGAGGAACCATATCTGAAGTTGTAAAATTATTTGTGAAACATCCTGTATAATTGCAGTCTTTCTTTAAATGTTCGTCTATACCATCGTTTGTATCGTCGAGAGAGAAAACTAACCTTTGATATTAATATTTTGTTGAAGCTTTATCAAAATGAACGATAGAAGTTGTAGTGAAATTCTTGTGCAGTAATGCACTACATTTTGCCCCTTGCTATTATTGATGTGGTGTGAACTCAGATTTCACAGTATATTCCTTACAAACATAGAAAGTTTCCCTTGTTGTATTTTATTGTTTTAATTTATTAATAATTTATTTAAATGAATACTCGTATTTTTTCTATATAAATTTAACGCTTGCTTATGGTTCTTAATATTGCAAAGGAGTTTCTGTCATTCAAAGAATATTAAGGCAAGTTAATGAGTTAAATTCCAATGAGTTAAATTCCATCTGAAATAAGGATTCATATACCGTTATTATTTTATTGAGTTTTGTTAAAAATATTGGTTAAGGTACGCTTATTGCACCTTGAACTAAAATTTTTAAAGCAGTTAATGCTAAATTTTAAAGCTTAAATTAATTTATTGGTACCAGTGACGTTAGACAAAACAGGTCTTCTTCTCGATTCCCGTTTATAGAGCATTATTTCTTCTGTTAATGAGCAAAACAGAAATAAATTCACAGAGAACAAAATAAACCGAAGAATCTACTGCCATTCAGGAAACCCATATTACAGCAATGACGCGAGCTAAATCTGATTTATACACTAGCAGGAAAAACAGTGAACACGATAAAACGAAGTGGAGTGCTTTTTGAAATTCGTTATTGGAACCCATGACAAGTAGCAGATAAAACGTAGCAGAGAAAAATAACTGTAGGAAATAAAAGCTCTCTTTCGCTTTTATTCTGTTATCGTAGGAAGATATAGTACATATACAACTCGCCAAGTAAGTACTACAATGCACAATACAAGCTATGTTTTCAACCATAAACTGGAAGTAAACGTATTGAACGCAGGAAGCACCAACAGAGGAACAGATAAATAAAACCTAGCCTTCAATCCAACCAATAAAAAATTCTTGTTCATGCTTGCTCAAGGATTCTTCAGTTCTGAATTGGTATACAGCCACAAAAAAAAAAAGGTTTCTCTGAACAAACATCTGTTACTTCCAAACATTTATTAAAGAAATATATGCGGATTTAAAAAATTGCCAGCATTTCTTAATACGAGGGCTGCTCAGTAAAGAATGATATTTTTTTTGACAACGTACCTTTACTAATCGTCATAATTTTGATGGTCCTTCTCAAAATAGTCTCCCCCGAATGCGATGCACTTGTCCCATCGTTTCTGCCAGTCTTCAAAGACATGCTGGAAACTATTCTTTGAGAGATTCTTCAAAATCGCCTCCGCAGCCTACACCACTGCTTCTGATGACGGAGAATGCCTCCCACGAAGGAATTTCTTCAAGTTATGGAATAGAAAAAAATCACATGGGGCTAAATACGGACTAAAGGGAGGGTGAGGGATGCACTTCTTGTTGATTTTTGCAAGATAATCAGCAACAACATTGGCAATATGCGGCCGCGCGTTATCGTGGTGCAGCATCCAGCCTGCTTCACGAAAATGTGGCATCCAATGAAATGTTTAGTATTTCAGAAAGTGATCTTAATGTAATTCGTCGATCATCTCTCACAATGGTAGCAGCAGTGGAGCACCGGGTCCACCTTCCTTTGAAATTGATTGTCTCCTCTCTTTAGGGAAGGACAGACTCTCCATAGGCCTCCTGTAACATTGTATAGGCCTCAACTGAAGATGTGTTGAGACGAAAGCAGAATTTCAAAGGCACATATCCTCGCGTGTTACCTCCATTGCAGCGGTAGGCGATACTGAACATGTCTGAACTTACCTGGTTCTCACAGGCGCAACCAGGAGTTCCAGCAATGGAACTAGAACGGCGTGTTTGTTTAACATTAAGCTAACAGAATATAATAAGATTAAATTTTAGTGCGCAAAATTATGACCGTAAAAAAATTATGATCTCTCTTTATTGAACAGGCCTCGTAATATAGCAACAGTTAACTTAAACAAATACATAGCATTTGTTCACAATTTTATTGTTCTCTTCCGCAGTAACTCGTTTCTGCCACCACGTTGATATTAAAATTAATTGGGTGTTATTAGTAAGATTTTATTTAATGTCATCGGTATAACGCGACACATTAAATAATAAAATTTTAGACGCAGATTAAAAGAAATATTTGCATATCATATTTAATAAGAAAGATAAACAATAGTGAGAATATAAATAGGAAATGACAGGCAAAATAAGAAAGAAGCAGATAACATATAAATAAGCATTGATTTTAAAGTAGTGGTTGTCTAACGGATATATTTTGAACTAAAGCACCAAACCGTTGGCCGCGTCCCTTCAACTCACTTCGCTTCTGGCTGGCAAAGAGAACCAACCTCTTAAACTTCTTCATAAATCTATAATTTAGGAATATGTTTGTTTCATTAAAAGTGAATTGGTATTATATATGTGATCGGCATAATTTTAACACTTAATATCAAGTTCTAAAGCAAAAATACTTGATAAAAAACGTTAATTTAATGTTCTATCTTAACAACATCTACGCAAACCCTGATGGTTACCTCTCATAGCTCTGCCAAACAAGTTTGGGAATGATGCGGATGCTGGTGACATCTTCGAGATATTTAATATTGCCGGAGTCTATTTATTCCCAGCATCAACGGTAAAGGGATTTGAAGCCATTTTGACTTATCTATTGTGGTGCTCTTATCACTTCGAGTGTCGTTTGTAACGCTACCGCGCCTTGAGTGAAACGTTTATGCCATTCAAAGAGCCTGTTTATTATTTAAATTATGCATTGTCCATGATACATCAATGTAAATTTCTTCTGGTTTCTTAATATATAAGGGTGATCTGGTAACATCTTATTTTAAACGTTGCTTTATTGCCAACATAATGAAATGGGACAAACATGCACGAGCAGCAAAAGGTGCAAAGACAAGAATCGTCATTACTATGAAATGACGGTACCAACATCTTGTAAGAAAATTATCCGTTACTTCCGCATACATTACAACAACAAAAAATAAAGAAAGCCGTGAACAACTTAACTTTTCAATTACGTAATATCCACACTTCCGCGACATGCTGTATAGACACCATTAAGAATAAATTTATCCAAGGATGCAAATGGTTTCAAATAGATTTTCTCTTCTTCTACTTATCTTGAGATAGGTCACAGACCTGTTCCTTTATGGTCCGCTAGCCCTTATATAGTACCCGAGTTTTAACTTGGCCCGTGGTTTTTAGAAAGAGATAGATATATGTACTCACGATCTCTTTCTCACCCGCCCCTCTTTTATGGCTAGCCAGGCTGGGCAGACACATCAGTGGCGGATGATCCTTCGTCCTCCAAATTTGGTTCCCATTACTCCTTTACACTGTCAGAAATTTCAAAATATTCTTCATGTACACAACTAGAAACATCTTATAAATGAAGCTATCACTAATTTCATCTACTAATCCATTATTCTCCCAATAAAACTATTCAATCTTTTCAACATGTTCACAAGTTCCCCGTCGGATTTGTTGGGACATTTTACCTACTACATTACCAAACAATACTTTTACATCACTAAGCTAAAATGATATGTTGTATTTAGGGACATCATTTTTATCTGTGCCCATGTAAGTTCTATAGCAGTAAGGAATGATACGGAGGTAGTCGTATTACAGCATGGCCGCCCCGTCAGAAATTTTCCTCCGTGTGAGTTCCTTACAAATCTAAATTTCATTATGCTAGACACAGATATAGTTGACCTTCTGCATTTTAGGGCCTCACATTCGTCTATAAAAATGTTATGAACATTGATCACAATCTCCCTGCCATCTGATCTTATAGCTTTTCCCTTTCTTATCACGTCTGCTAGAACTAACACACACACTAGTACTACTCCCAAAATTATATTTAAAATAATCACAAAATTCTCAAATTCTAAAAACATTTTTCACATTTCCAACACGTTAACAACCGATACTTCACTTGAAATAGTTATAACACCACTGATGCCTGCTTGTGTTACTCTCATACCACAACACGTAATTAGGGAATACAACAGCGCTTTAAAAGGGACTGATCATTCCAAGGAATGAAACCCAGCGTCCCTGCTAGACAAGGATAGTGCAAAAAGTGCCAAATTATATCTCGTGCATTATACCATTTTAGGCGTCGGATGAAGGAGCCGCAACTATGGATCAGAGAGGGAAATCCGGTCTCCGGAATGAGAGTGGGGGAAGTAGATGAACGGAAGGACGGCGACATGGATGAAAGGAAAGATGACAATGGAGCAATTGGTGGAATGGTGGCGGAGGAACCCGCAGGTCCCAGGGTAAACCCGCCTCAGCGCGTGTTTTCCACCACAAGTTACACTTTGAGGTCGTATGAATCGAACCCGGGCCACCTTGGTGAGAGTCTAACGAGCGGTCTAACCGCCCGTCCACGGGCAGACCAATTAGATTTTAAACTCATTGATTAAAAAAATGCATATAGCTCAGGTATCATTCAGCTCTAGGCTTCCTCGTCTGTAAGCTGCGTGAACATAGTGTAACCTACGTGAAAACATAGTCACTTTTACCAACAATATGGTCTTCTGCAAATACAGTCGTAATGTGTTACTTTGCTGATTCATTTACACTTGATCTGAAAGCATAATGGGGCACAATCGTTTCATTTTAGAGCAAATGCATTCTATGTTTTGTAGACTCAAAGATAAATAAATTGTCATCTAAGAGGAAACAACATTTAAATAAAATATTAACAATGATTACATGCGTATAAATGTAGCTCATCTTTTCGTGTTGTAAGAATGTTTATTTTATTAATTAGCTGCAACAATGTTTTCTCAAGTGCACACGGATCATCACTGTTGTTTGTTCTTAAGTTATTTCCTTTTGAACGAAATTCCAATTCCAAGACCAAAGCAACAAGAAAAACACAATTAACATTAAGCCAATTAATAAACAAGATTAGAGCTTGGATTTCGGTTGGAAATACTCGATAAATATTTTTGACTGCTGAGCTTTTTTCACCTTCAACTTCGTCATTTTTAAATATCCAGTTTCATCTAGATTGATTAGACGTTTTAGCTTGTTATCAAATGATAACAAAGTATAATTTTCATGCCAAATTTCAAATTAAATAATTTCTCAGATGCTATTTTCATTTGCTAGACTATTCAAGTATTCGTTCATGGGGTATCTTTTTTCTTTTCTTTTAGGTACGCCTAGCTCTTATGGAATTTATCTAAATTTATTGTAAAAGAGAAAGATTAAAATAACTGGCGTGAAATAAGTATTAGATGCAGGTATGCACAGGACGTCTGTATATTCCATATCGGTTTGGAGAATTTTAACATGGACGTCATGTAGCGTCCATGTCGGTGAAAGGGTTAAATATTTGAACATTGATTCAACTTGCACCTGCAGTGCAACATGCGAAGGTTCAAACTGATTGACTGAAGTGGGTAGAAAACAAGAATTTGCAGAAATATAATAATAGTAATAGAAAAAATGAGTGAATATCTGTATTTCCTTAAGTAAAACATAGGGCCTTCTGAACCCCGCAACCTCGAGGTCCGTAAGCAATTGATTGAGGTCAGAGGTTTCCTGATCACAGAAATTCCGGAATGAGCGATCAGAAAATCGCCGGAAGTGAAAGTACGAGAGAAGACGTGAAAGGAAAGATGATGATGACGATTATGAAGCAATCGGTAGAATGCCGGCGAAGTAATTCGGAGAAATCAATGAAAACCCGCCTCAGCGCCGTGTTGTCAACCACAAATCTCAGTTTTGGGAGCCTGGGATCGAACCCGGGCCGCCTTGGTGAGAGCTAAGCGAAATAGTATTAGAACAAGAAAAATAAAATAAATGACATTGGGTATAAAAATACGAGGGCTGTTCAATAAAGAATGGTCACAATATTTTCTTTGACAACGTACCTTTACTCATCCTCATAATTTTGATGGTCTTTCTCAAAATAATCTCCCCTGAATGCGATGCACTTGTCCCGGCAATTTATCTTCAAAGACATGCTGGAAACCATTTTGTGAAAGATCCTTCAAAATCGCCTCCGCAGCCTTCACCACTGCTTCTTATGATGGATAATGTCTCCAATAGAAAAAAATCACATGGGGCTAAATCCGGACTATAGGTAGGGTGAGGGATGCACTTCACGTTGATTTTTGCAAGATATTCAGCAACAACATTGGCAGCCGCGCATTATCTTGGTGCAACATCCAGCTTGCTTCACGGAAATGTGGTCTTTCGCACCTGATATGGACTTGCAATGCTTTCAGGACATCCCTGTAGTATTTTCCAGTTACTGATGTGTGTGCAGGTAAAACATGCTGATAAACCATTCCATGAATATCAAAGACTGAGATGACCATAACTTTCCCAGCAGAAGCAACCTCTTTCGCTTTTTGGGGGGGTTGGTGATGAAGGAGATTTCCACACTGAGCTTAGCTGTTTGTTCTCAGGATCAAAATGATGTAGCCAAGTTTCATCAGCAGTGATTGCGTTTGAAAGAAACTCCGGATCTTCCTCTAATATCAACTTTAAATGCATGTTACCTCCATTGCAGCGGTAGGCGACACTGAACATGCCTGAACTTGACTGGTTCCCACGTGCTGGAACCAGGAGTACCAACAATGAAACTACTGCTGTGTGTTTGTTTCACATTAAGCTAACAATATAACAAGATTGAATTTTACTCCGAAAAAATTATGACTGTAAAAATATTATCATCATTCTTTATTGAACAGCCCTCGTACATAGTAATATCACATTATTTCTTGTAATTCTAGTTTTATTGCAAAAGCATGATTCAGTTTTACCGGTATAACATCCAGCTCACCGGTTGTCACAAATGACAGCTGATCAGCTAGCTGTAATAGAAGTAATGAAATGAAATACGTAGTGTTTAACGTCCGCTTTTACTACATGCGGCACCGCAGGCGATGACGCTGATGATATGTACATGAGATGAAGATGGTGCACTGTGCACTGCTGAAATGAGATGGCAGGGGAAACCGGAGATCCCGGGGAAAGCTTGCCCCAGCGTCGTGTTGTCCACCACAAATATCACTTTGCGGGTACCTGGGATTGAACCTTGGTGAGAGCCAAAATACGTCTGATCACTCAGCCACGGAGAGGCCGTGTGATGGCACTAAGGAAGATAAAATGCTAAGACCTAGTTCAGCGTAATGAAATATTTATTATTACAAGAATGAATAAATGCAGTGGGAAGGCTTTTCGCTGGATATGCATTAGCATCTTCAATTCTCTATAAACGAACACAAATTTATATGTGGTCCTTATACATAATGCCAAGATATGAGTAAAGTAGCCACAGTAAACTTCCAGGTCAGTCTGATAAGTTTCAGGAAGTACAGAAACCAAGAGTGTAGCAGCAAAATAGCCTAAGAACTCTTCTGGAAAATCTGTTTTTGAAGAAAGCAAGAAAACCTGTAGTGTGGCTTTTGCCATCAAGTTAAGTGCTATAAGAATAGCTTTTGTTTTGTCTACTGGACTCCTGGTGCTTCAAATTCCAGCACACGGGGGAGGTCTGTTACGGGTTCACTGCAGTTAGTGCATCGAGTTTTCCAGGAGTTCTAATTTAACGCTTACCGCCCACTGCTGTGACTGTTTCTGACAGCTGAACTCAAGCTGGTCAAATTGTTGTTGTAACAGTGGAACTTGGGTATCCGACTATCCATATTTCTAACTAGAGAAACTCCCAAGTTCCACAAAAAGTGATGTTCACTCTCTGAATAGTCGTACTTACTGCGAGATAGCTCCAAAGTAATCTATATTTTTTCAGTGCCACAAAGACTTTAACGATGTTTAGTATTTTGTTTGGTTACGATGATTTCGTTTTCTTTTTCATACAATTGGAATGGTTGTTCCCTAATGGATTAATTGTACAGAATGCATTGCACTCCCATGCACAGGCACACGGGTACGTAAGCATATACATTCACTACACCATTGACTAACGCGGTCTATTTGTAGACTGCTACATATATTATTTATTTACTTATTTGACATGAATATTCAAGAGTTATTTTCATTACGTGTCTGATGAAAGATAGATGGTATCAAATCTGAAGTTATCTGATCATGTGAACACATCGTTTTTAGAAATTCACGTATTGTGTAATTTATTAACTTTCTAAAGTAAGGTGCTAATGACCGCAGTCTTTGAAGAAAGTACATACCTTATTGCGTTTTCCTTGTTCCATTTCCCTCCCATCTTTCTGTAATCCCATAAACGGATTATAAAGTTTCGTATTATTACATCGAACAGAGAATCCGCAGCTGTAAGCAATTATAATGCTGTAAATATGAGCTGAAATTCCAGCGATGTATTAAGCATAAACTGTATATACCTGTTGATCCTGTGATACTGGGCAAATGGAAAGGTAAACAAAACTTATTGCTGACATTCTGTATGCTGAACAAATACACTGCACTTTTTTTTTAATTCTTGAAAAACATAAAATTTGGAAGTTCGTCCGTCCGTCCACCCACGTTGGTGTACAACAGATGGAGGGATGCTTGCTATTAGCGGCGCTGGATGGCGTTTCGTGTTCACTGTCCTCACTTGGGAGGGGGGAGCGACGCTTCTGTACACCAAACTTGGAGTGTTGGTGGCTGTGCAGGATTAATAACCCTCAGACTTCTTCATGTATCTGTCTACTGTCCTCCACAGGAGAGTAAGTCTCTGAGGCCTGAGACGCAGGGGGGTTGGCAAAGGTTCCCATACCCTCCCTGGACAAGTTTATGACACCCTATGTCAGTACAGTTACAAATCATTCAAAAACATTCTGACGGCTTCTACCTTTGTGAATGAATCTTCTCGGTTTTAGTGTACAGAGTGAATAGGACGTATGTTGTTCTAACGGTTCTGTCCCTTGTGTAGTATGCGTTCTCTGCCATACACATTCGTTGTCCTTGTCCCACTGTGTAAGGCAGCACATAACTCTCAGGGACCTTCTTTGCGTTGCTGGACAGTAACTGCAACTCTGTGGCCTTCTGCGATTTCTTTTCTTTATCCATTTCTCCTGGGGATGTTAGGTGATTTTAAAATTCTCAGTGCGCGAAGTACCCCTCAGTTGTCTACGAGTTATCCTTTATCTCCATACATTGTCGGCCCATGTGCCCTATTAATTCCAATGTCGCAGTATCAATGGTGGGTTTTGTGACGTACAGTGAGTGCTGCTATTGGGAGAGATTAGAGAGCTTTTGTGTTCGACTGCACAGCAAGTGAACCATTCGAAGAGTAAACTGTTTCGAGTCTGAACAGTGACAAAACCAAGAAATTACTGGGAAACTTGAACTATTTCAGAATAGTATCGTCACGGTGTAAACTGCATAACTACATTCATACTAAATGTTGAAATAAGTCACATTTAATTGAAGTGAAACAAAAACAACCCTGAAAATACTCATTTTTCTGTCAATTTGCATAATAAACATCCTTTTAGTAGTTATTAGATCATAGTAGCACTGAGAATAATTACTGGAGGAGTTGAAACTACACTAATCATTGCAATACAAATAATCACAGGCAACCCACCCATATACAGTGAAAGAGAAAAGCAAGCCCCAGTTTTATATGAAAAACTACAGGGACTTTACTTTTAATACATAGACTAAAAATAAATACAAAAGTCTCAAAAATCAAGAAAATTACATACAAAGAATGAGTAATGCATAGAAATGTAATATACCGTCAAACACTGAAGCTGGAAAAATGCCACTACCATGATGCCCAGTCCATCAAACGGAAATTAACCTAAAAGATCAACTAACTGAAAATATCACAGCTAAGAAATATAATGATTCAGTGCAATTGAAACTATTAGCCCTGAAAATATTTCATACAGAGTACCCAGAATAAGAATAGTTACATATTTACACAGCGGGTTCTCTTATGGACAACACTGGAAATGTTGGAGCTGGTATACATTATAAACTATTCAACCTATATCTATATACCAATAAGCACAAATGCAACAAGCTTTGATGAAGAGATAGCAGCCATTAATAAGAGCATAAAACCACTTAATAATTATATTAATAAATTAAACAGAGCAACCTTATTCTGTGATTAAAAGTCTGCCTGGCAATAATAAATCAATACCCATATGATAGCACAATAAATAAAATAACCCATTCAGCTAAGATACTACAAAACTTAAGTAAACAGATTGCACTACATTGGATTCCAGCAAATGTAAAATTGGCTGGAAATGGACAAGCTGATTTACTAGCAAAAAGGCTCACAGACACAGACACATACACATACACACATCAAGCAGGCCAAAAATGTATCTTTCAACCTCGCTACATCACAAATGAATAATGAAATAAAAGTATTTTAACAAGAAGAGTTTAAAACTGCAAGTGTAGATAAAAATGATGTATTATTACGGAAGACAAGGTACCTATACATTCCTCACCCATGAAGAAAATCAGTGGCAATATTTCAGCTAACTACTGGTCATGACTGTTTAGCACATCATCTTCAACTTGAAAGATTACAATATCTTCGAAAGTAATAGCTATAGAAAGAAAAGTCTTGAATAAAATTCCCTTGATATTATAGCGGTAAGTAAATGCTATTAGTCTTCTTTTATTTGGAGGACGTTGTGATGGTCATTTTAGGGCATTTCAATTACTTTTAAATGGATAACTATCATTTTTTATTTTTTTCCTTACTCACAAAACGTAAACAACTTTTCTACAAAACACTTTGCAATTGATCTTACAGCAATGTAAATAACGGCAAAAATTCTGAACGGTCGCCCCATTCGGTTGCAGCATAATAGAAGGCAATGAGACACTGTGTCCACTTTGTTTACATTCCACTGTGGGGCAGTTTCGTTTTATGTATCATTAGTATACCTGCAGGTCACAAATGTACCAGTTTGATGCAAACTATGATGCACAGACTCTGCAACTGTGCACATTCTGCTAGGGAGGTTTAATATAACAAAATTACCATGATCGTTGGATAGGACGCACAGGTCTCATTAATTAGCAAGCTGGGTCGCCTGATCTTACTTCATAAGATTTTTTCTTGTGCGGTCACCTCAAGGAAAAAGTGCATTGTGAAACACCGACACCTGACAACATGAAGTTGGGATACGAAATGCTTGTGCCAGTATTGAAGAGAAATGAAATGTGTAGTGTTTAACGCCCGCTTTTACTACATACGGCACCGCAGGCGGTGACACTGATGATATATGAGATGAAGATGGAGTACCGGTGGAAAGAGATGGCGAGGGAAACCGGAGGTCCCGGAGAAAACCCGCTCCAGCGCCGTGCTGTCCACCACAAATCTCACTTTGCGGTCGCCTGGGATTGAACCCGGGCCGCCTTGGTGAGAACCAAGTGGTCTAACCACTGAGCCACGGTGCGGCCAGTGCCAGTATTGAAGATAACATGCTTTTACGGACACACAAATTGTTCATTCACAGAAATGGAAAATGCACTGAGGTAGAAGGGCGTCATTATAATCCTAAAGTACGTTGTGTTACTCTGTGTAGCTACCTCTCATCAATGTTTAATTCTCTAGTGAAAGATTCATGTGCCCGCCTCGGTAGCGTGTCTGCCTCACGTTCAAGAAGTCCCTCGTTCGAAACTTGGTCAGGGTGAGTTACCTGGATAAGGTTTTTCCTGGGTTTTACCATATCCTCAAAGACGAATGTCGGGTAACTCTAAGCTCTATGGACCCTGGGCTCATTTGAGCATCATTTCACCCATTCCATTCAACGTCCGATATGATTTAACGTTGGAGGAAGTAAATTAAAAAAATATATTCATGTACTATGAGGAAAACGGTTTATAAAAATTATTTATTTTGCAATGGGGTATAACCAAATAAACATGTAGGTTCTCAATCACGATAATTAACTTGAGCCTCAAATTGCTGTCCACGGATGGTCCAACCAATCGTGCTCTTTGTACACGGCCATTCAGCATTTTCGTCGTTATTTACATTGGTGTAGCACAACTGCAAAGTGTTTTATATAAAAGTTATTTAGTTTTTATAAGCAGTGAGTAAACAAAATAAAAAGAGAGGTTCCCATTTATAAAAATTGAATTGACCCCAAAGTGACCATCACAACGTCATCTAAATAAAAGGCGACTTATACTTTCCCCCATATCATCAAGTGCTTTTATTCAAGACATTTCTTTCTATAGCGCTTAGTTTCGGAGACACAGTGCTATCTGAAGTTAAATGGTCCAGCGTGCATATAATTACCCACACTCTACCCTGTGTAAGCTTCCAAATTGAATTATGGATAAAGAACGTTTACTACTATGCCAAATACAGAAAAAATAGAAGTAAATCTTTACGTGCAACTAACAACTTATTGTTGGGATGCCAGACTGAGTATGGATGAAATCTAAGATGCAGAGCATTAGCAAACCACAATAGATCACATTATCATTTTAATATTTACTTTTAAGGCTAGATTTGACATCCTACTGATACACGCAAATATATTATACTTCTATATGCTATAAAAACGCTGAATACCTCACATTCAGTGTCAAAATATACGTTCATTAGCAAAAATTCATTACGAGTGGTCACCGATGTTAATTAAATCAGCTTCGCACGGTACCGTCATATATTTCATAACGATTGGTTCTCTCGCGTAATTAATAGCAATATCTCCATTGATTGATCCTGCAGAGGACACAAAGCTTAGCTCAAAAGCGACATAGTCCAAGTTGAACACTACTACTACGTGCATACGACGGTCCTCTATGAAATTTGAGTTTGTTTCTGTTGCTTAAGTCTCCGTCACACCAAATGTGCACTTTAAAGCACGACTGAGTTGCAACTAATGTGTTCACAGAAGTAATGGGGAACCAGCTTCTGTAACGTGATTAAATGCACATGGGGAAGATATATCTTTTATTGGCTCACATTAGATACTAATCGATTCCTACTGAATGGAAGCGTGTTAGAAACGAACTCTACTCCAGCCAAAGAAGAATACGATCCGTATACTTAATTTTATACATGACACAGATACTTCCATATATAAATTTGACTGACATCTGTTGTGCAATAAATTTTAAAAGCTATGTTTGCAGTGAACTACAGAGCATTTACGTAAAGACTAACCCATTTGCACAGTATTTGGATTATCGGCGGCTGCGGGCGAGGCTCCCCATGATTTGTTCTAAGAGTAGGGCAAGATATATCTTCGTCTTGATTTTTACGAGTTAACAATACATGCAAAAAAGAACCGGAGAAACGTGCTGAACTCATTTTACAGCCGTCAACAGAAGAAAAATATTTGACTTCAACAGAACTCTACAGCAGTTTATGTAGTAAATGATCCAATGAATAAAATTATGAAGGAACTTGATGATAGGTGATAAATGCTGAAATTCAGCGGTGTTTGATTTTACCTGTGCAATTGCCTGAAGGATAGGATTTCTATATTCCAAAGAATAAATCAACCATATCATACTTTGGAGAAAATTCACAAATTAAATCAGAAACACCACAGTGGTCAAAGTTAGGTGTCAAACTGATAGTGTGTCCCCGAAGCAACGCCAGTTTAGGGTTATGGAAGGTAGTAATTCCAAAACGTTCAATGACGTAATATTGGAAGAAAGTTAGACATTTTCTACGACAGCCGCCAAATTACTGAGATTTGGTTCGAATCTCGGTCAGGGTGTTACATGAATAAGGATTTTCCGGGGTTTTCCCCTATTCCGGGTAACTTTAAGCTCTATGGACCCTGGGCTCAATTGAACATTATTTTACTCACTCCATTCATCGAAAAAAAAGCATAAAGCAAATTTCTCGTGAAAGATTATTGTTGATTATATAACATATTCGTGCTTTATTTTAGAACAATATGCGTATCAAAATTCAATGTAATCAAATAAGAGACAGAACGTGTGACGATTAAAGTAATTTTATGTCTACCACCGAGGTGATGTTTGTGCTCTTGGAAGCCATTACGCGCTCATATATTTTACTATTTTTGGCCGCATATATCTGATACATTTCATTCTCAAGATCAATTTGTACATTACAGTGACAGTCACAATCACTATTGGGTTATAACGAAAGGTTGTTGCTAAGAAGTACATTATCCTGCTCCCTATATCTTGCAGAGATATCCTCGAGTCATTTGCCTTTGTGTTTGCGTCTTTCTTGCCCTTGGCACATCAAATAAATCTGATCTCTGAACATCTCTGAAGCTGGAAACTCCAGTTTAATATAATTTGATTACCGTAGACTCAAAGAAAGCTGTTATTTTGCTTTACGTTTAGACACCGAGACTTTAAAACATAATTATTGAGATGGAGTAGCTCTCTTTAAGATATACGGCCTAGATTGAATGCGCATTTGCCTATATTTGTAACATTTAATATATAATATTTCAGAAATACGAGGTATGTTTTTTTAAGTCAGTACCGTTTTGGAATTTAAAAAAAGGCGTGCAGAGATATCGCAAAAATTTAATTTTTACTTTAAGTACATTATTAGGTACCTTAATCTACTTTTCTACATAATTTCCGTGAATATTGAGGCACTTGTCATAACGTGGCACCATTTTTGGAATACCCTCCTCATAAAATTCTGCCGCCTGACATGTTAACCACTGTATCACAACTGTTTTGACTTCGTTGTCGTCTTGAAGACGCTGACCGCCCAGATGTTTCTTCAAGTGCAGGAACAAATGGTAGTCGCTGGGCTGTATGGAGGATGATATAGAGTTTCCCATTGCAAAGAACTGATCCGATCTTTGGTCCGATTAGCCACATATGGATGGGCATTGTCATGCCTCAAAACGATACCCTTACTCAAATTGCCACGTCTTTTGTTCTGGATTGCACAGCGCAATAAGACAATGTCTCACAATAAGAAACTGCATTGATTGTCTCATTACGAGGCAGAAGCTCCACTAGCAATACTCCTTTTCTGTCTCAAAAAACTGTGCACATTATTTTCCGGGCAGAAATTGTTTGCGAAAACTTCACTTTTGTGGGTGATGATGAATGTCGCCATTCCATGGATTGTGGTTTCGATTCTGGTGTGACGTGGGCCACCCATGTTTCGTCACCAGTAACAATTTGGTCTAAAAAATCTTCAACTTCATTGTGGTACCGCTCAAGAAAAGTCAATGCACTGCCTAAACTTTGGGTTTTGTGCAAATCCGTCAACACTTTTGGAACCCAACGTGAACACAATTTCCGGTACTTCAAGTTCTCGGTCACAATGCGATACAACACACTACGAGAATATTGAGGAAACTAGTCGCACAACGATGAAATTGTAAAGCGTCTGTTTTCTCTCACCTTTTCGTCCACTTTCTGCACCAAATCTTCAGTAACGACCGAAGGACGCGCACTCCGTTCATCATGCACATTTGTGCGGCCGTCTTTAAATGCTCTCACCCATTTCCTTACCATTCCATCACTCATAATGTTTTGTACGTAAACTTCACAGATCTCACGATGAATATCGATCGGTTTTACGCCTTTAGCACTAAGAAATCGCATAACAGCCCGTACTTCACAATCGGCGGGACTCACGATTGTCGGAGGCATCTTAAACACTCAGTAATCAACGTATACAATGAAGAATCGGACTGTAATGGCGTCAGTGCGTAGACAAGAGATTAGGTAACCAGCGCGCATGCGCGGAACGCCGACCGTAGCCCTGCGGCAGCGGAATCGCAAAACGGTACTGACTTAAAAAACATGCCCCGTATGTTATAATTTATGTATATATGCTACGCATATTAGATAAACTAATTCGGATAGAAGTTTCTAGATATCATGATTTCCTAAGTGACCTCATATCACCCGAAATAAAACTAGCATGAGGACGTTTAAACAGCATAGATATGAAAGTAATGTTTACTAGTTACACAGTTTAAAACACTGCAGACATTTATAAAATTAGGAAAGTTCCTCCAAATACCTTATCGAGAAAGATATTCTCATAGTATGATAGCGTTTGACTTTGATTATTTTATCTTAAGATAAACCTGTAGAAGGTGAATAGTCTTATAACTCCCAACACGGCTAATGAAGAATACGAGATACGCTGGTGTTGTTCTAAATAAGGACCCGGTGATGGAGAGAAGAATATATCTTGTGTGACTTTGCCAGTGTACTGTTTTTATTTACTTAAATAATTAAATGCAGCACCTACATGTACAATAATTATGTAGAAGAAATATCGTTTCCAGACCCTCAAGTGTGGCGTGAAGCATGAAGGTCTCTATGTATTTACGTGTATATGTGGGGCTTTAAAACTTATTTTAAATAAAACCTATAGTTTAATATAAGGTTACTGAAGGATCAAAGAGTTAAATGTTTAGGAATGCTGTGCTGAGCTGTTTTTGTACATATCTACATGTGGCGGCCGAAGAAGAAGGGACAAAATTTCCAACAGCGAATGGATGCGTTCATTTCAGACCCTAAAAAGATACTCGCCAAATCCTATTTGTACAGAGAACACTTGAACGACTCCAAATCCAATAGTAGACATTTTGCCAAAAGCTTCTTTTTACCTTTGAGAACACTTGAAATGGCATTACACGTGCACACTCGCACACGCATTCAGGTCGTACCTCGATGTTAAATCAAGAATGGCAAATGATCACTTTACTCTTTTTTCCTGTGAAATCTTTGTGTCCTATTATTTTGACTACAATACAATTCCTTTATCACAGATACGCAATGATGAAAGTAAAAGTGTATAGTGTGACATGCTCATTCTCGAAACCTTCTAGCTCTTCCAGCTAAATGGCTTTGTAGAAGAACAGGAAAAGTCCTGGGTATTTTGTAGGATGTGAGTTATTAACTTATACTTTCTGTATTAGGAACTTACTTCTTTTAAAAACAGTAAAAAATCAATATGCGCAGAAGAACAACAACTGATAATCAAGTAAGTTTTAAGTAATGAAAAGAATAAGAAAAATTACATTTAACAGTAAAGAAAACCCCATCTCTTTAACTAGCAAACACATATGTATTTTAGTTAACTGATGGAAATGAATTATTTTTCCACACAAGCCGTATATAGGCTAAGGTTTTTGATAGATAGAGTCAGCATAAAAAATTCAATGCCATGGCCGGGATTTGAACCACGGATCTCCTAATTTCGTCCAGTCGCTCTTACACTTTGAGCTACCATGGCCAACGTGCCATCCTGACATTAAATTCTGCATTTTATTCGTATATTTCTCCTGTAGACCACTAAGGACTCTCGCATCCGAGATACACCGTCTGTTGCGACTCACTACCGTAAGTACTTAAGCCCCAGGCTCCATCATTTAACTCTTATTATTTTAGTTAATTGATGGAAATTAATCATTTCTTCACACTAGCCGTATATAGGCTAAGGTTTTTGATAGAGTCAACATGAAAAATTCAATGCCATGGCTGCGATTTGAACCACGGATTTAATTTCAATGTCAGAACGGCAATGTCAGAATTTATTGTCAGGACGGCACGTTGACCATGGTAGCACAAAGGGTAAGAGCGACTGGACAGAAACCAGGAGATCCGTCTAGAGTCCGTTGACTCTATCGATCAAAGACCTTAGCCTATATACGGCTAGTGTGAAGAAATGATTAATTTCCATCAATTAACTAAAATAATTAGTGTTAAATGGTGAAGCCTGGGACTCAAGTACTTACGATAGTAAGTCGCCACAAACGGTGTGTTTCGGATGCGAGGGCCCTTAGTGGTCTACCGGGGAAATATGAGAGTGAAATGGAGAATTTAATGTTAGGACGGCACGTTGGCCATGGTAGCTCAAAGGGTAAAAGCGAATGGACGGAAACAAGGAGATCTGTGGTTCAAATCCCGGCCATGCCATTGAATTTTTCATATTGACTCTATCTAACTTATGTATTTATTTATCCGACTAACCCCATTAACCAACTTATAATAACTTAGTAGTCTATCGTATTTTAGAGTACATTAAATTTGTTAACTTTTACTGTTCTTCATCACAAAGTTAATTTATGACACACTACCATAACTCTAATAATTTAAGATTAACAGGCTTCCTTTAAATCATGTTCACGCGAGAGAAAATCTGAGAAGATATTACATCTTGAAACGTTCCCTGGCATACTTCCACTCTCTTAACCAATGACTGGAGCAGAATTCACAGCTGATGGAATTAAAAGGTTTCTGAGAAATCTAGTTTAAAGTATTGCAAGCAAATGTAGCTGTTTAAGTTTGAATTTATGAGTCACTATGTTTACACTCAGTCTTCACTTACTTGTTGTTGTATAATTGAAACGTTTTCAAGATCATTCGATCTCATCCTCAGCTGTTTGGTGACTAAATGAACCTCCCTCTTCTTCCACTACTACGGAGCTCCGATCACTCTGTCATCTGGTGTTAGAGGCAACACCCTACCCTTTTTGGACCTCAAGATAACTAGAAATCGTCATGGTGTAGATTTTGGAATATACAGGAAGCCCACACACATAGATAATTACATAAAGAAAAATGAATACAACCCAGTTTCACATCAACTAGCTGCCTTTAGAAGTCTAATTCAACGTCCCACTGAGTAAGGATGAATTTTTGAAAGAACAACAACACATAAAAGACATAGCGGTATTAAATGGATTCAACCCAGCCATCATAAGGAACATGATGAAGAGGAAAGAAAAACTGAAGATAAGATCAAAAAATACCACTCTCACACCACTTAATAGCACAAATTGGCAATAAAGAAAATTCACCTACCATTCATGGGCTTTTAGAAAATTTGAACGAAACTTCAAAAGACTAAACTTAAAAATAGCACCCCAAAACAAATTCAGTCTGAGGAACCTGCTAAATAAACCACTGAAAAATACAATCCCCAACAATTTGAAATCAGGAATTTATCAGATTAATTGTGAAACCTGTGAAAAAAGCTACATAGGGAAAACTAAGAGAAACTTGTTAACCAGGCAAAAAGAACACCAGAGGAACATTAAGTTGAAACAAACAGAAAACTCTGCAGTTTCACACCATTTTTGGACAGAAAACCACAACATTGACCACAACATTAAACTGTTAAAATCTTTAAGTACACCCATAGAATTGGATATTTGGGGAAAAGTATTCATAAACAAAAACCGTCTAAAGTTATAAATTTTGAAATCCCGGCATTAAATGAAGTATTAAAACTTAGTGCCCCTAACACCAGATGGCAGAGTGATCGGAGCTCCGTAGTAGTGGAAGAAGAGGGAGGTCCATTTAGTCACCAAACAGCTGAGGATGAGATCGAATGATCTTGAAAACGTTTCAATTATACAACAACAAGTAAGTGAAGACTGAGTGTAAACATAGTGACTCATAAATTCAAACTTAAATATGAAGGATACTTCACTGTTAATAATGCTTCTGCTTTTAATATTTAAAGTGTAGCTGTGTCGGAGTAAGACCAAACTAGCAGTCTCAAAGATTGTAGGCTCTGTATTGTTCCACTAACTCGCTTGTTATCTGTTGTATCCTCTCTCTCTCTCTCTCTCTCTCTCTCTCTCTCTCTCTCTCTCTCTCTCTCTCTCTCTCTCTCTCTCTCTCTCTCTCTCTCTCTCTCTCTCTCTCTCTCTCTCTCTCTCTCTCTCTCTCTATTTGTTGGAGGAATTCTTACATGAAGTTGTGGGTTGCTAAAGGCCGGTCCAATCGTGTTGACTGCGACGATGTGTGTTGTGTCGGTCGCGTTAGACAGCTATGGGTATAGCTGCCAGCAAGCCGGCCCGAGGTAGTTGTTCATCCACAACCTATGTCGTTGCTGCAGGAGTGTAGATGAGAGCACCAATCTATCGCAATACTTGTACCACGGCACCACCGAGTACCTGTCCCGCGTGTGACCATATTGACTACATTATGAGACGATATTGTACAGATGCCACTCGCCTCTTTCCTAACGACATGTCTCAGGAACTAATGCCATTGGTTAGGGCAGCAATGTAGTGTGTCCTGCCTCACAAGACAGGGTAAACCAGAGGATTATGCCTTGGCGGATTTGGATCCTGTTCACACAAACCAGAGATTTACAATTATTTACGCCTCTCCATAAAAACCTATGTGAGCAGATGAGATACACACCAACCGCAGTGGCACTGAAGCGAAAGTATCTGGAAGATACTCGGCTAACGGCAGCAGAGATACCGACAGTGGCCGGTACTGCGCTTGGAGTAATCGCTGTTACTAAGGAGCTTTGCACCTTCCTTGACATTTCGCTCTCTCAATGTGTCAAAATTCCAGCATTCAAGAACAAATAAGGCTGGCCCCGTAGTTCAGTCGGTAGAGCATATGCCTGCCGTGCCTGCCGGGTTCGATTCCTGGCGGTGGGTTTGGGGATTTTTCTCCGACCAAGATAATTCCCCATCTTCCCCAGAGTCTGGAAGTATGAATGAGAGTGTCAATGTGTGCGTGATGTAATGATTAAAAACCAAAAGATAACGAGTTAACACCTTCAGTATGTTCCAAAGGAGAACGGCCGCCGATATGACCATAGCATATGACGGCGGGGTACAAATGGAACAAGGAAAAAAAAAAGAACAAATAAATATGATACACAGCGCACCTAGGGTTGGTTTTATCATTATACACACAGTTGATCCTTAATAGTTTCTGAAAACACGAGTGATTTATGGAATAAAATGAATTTCAAAGCCAAAATAGCAAAGAAAGAAAACAAAAGAAAATTCGGCAGATACTTGCAAAGAAATCTAGCACATAGCTTAAGCAAGGAGTAGCCGCCAGTTAATAGGAATATAAACAGGTAGAGACATGCTTCCCTTTAAAGTTGGGGTAAAAATTAGTTACTGGCTCCTTCATACAAATTAATTTGTTATACAGTTATGTGTAATGCATTCATGAATACAGTTATGTATTCACGTGTTTTGGAATAGCTACTTTGTGGTTGTTCCCAATAATAAAGGGAAAGCAGGTTTGCCATTTCATTTCAGTGAGGTGAATATGTGTATCTTTCTCTTTGTTCTTCTTAGATGCCAAGATGGAGGAAGCTGAAATGGGATACTGTTTAGCAGAGTGTGGGATTGTCCCCCAATGAAGGGCAAGGACGTGTACAAGGAGCGTAATGATTTCAAAGTGGGTACGTTCAGGACTCTATGTAGGTTGTCAACGGCGCTAAAAGTCGAAGTACAGAATTTTGTAACTTTTGTGCCTCTTTTATTTAAGAGCAGGATGCAGACTGCCATATTGCAAAAGTCGTACATCCATATATCTAAGGGGAATGAATATAGGGGAACATTTTGCTTTTCAGCTGAAGTGGGTAAGGCAGAAGAACCTTTCATGAGGTGAATTACTTAGTACAAGCTGTTATTCCTGATATTCAATTACTTGTGTACACTCAGCGGTTTAGTTCAGCAACCAACGGCAATTCTTGGTATCTCACTGAGTATGTGTTCAAGATTTACCCACCCTGAAGAATGACAGATTTGGCAAGATGACAAATTTTTGTAATTGAATGAACAAAATATCGTGTTTAGGGATAAATGTTTACTCTCAGCTTGCTGTAGAACCTGCAGCATTTTCGTTGCGTATTTCAAATATATATATATATATATACGAGAGATGCACCTGTAAACTGCACAATTGCTAGGGTTCCGTCTTCAGCTATTTTAAAGTGTGTCCAGGGTAATGTTTACATACTATTTGATATAGTTGTAGCGGGTACAACCGTGAAGCTATATATATGTATCCAAAATCCGAGTAATGAGATCAGTAAATCCAGAAGTCGTTTATCAAAAGTTTATAATCATAAAAATGTTCCCTTGGAAATGCCTAGATTTGAGCCACATCTAGGCCATTTACAATTAAAGTCTTCACGATTAGAAACTCTCCACTCATGTGTAATGATGTCCCATAAATTGCGTAAGTCTTTCTAGTTTCTAGTGCATAGTAAATGGGGCCGGCATAACACATGTAGCCATTGAACGGAACTGATTTTTGAGTAGGTAATCTAAAATCCATATTCATAAATCGGTAGGTGTTCCTGACATATGTTAAATTTGTTTATATTTTTATTTAATTACAGAATGGTACGATGTGTTGATATTACAACCACACAAGAAGAAACACACGCTAGTTAAAAGGATTGTCTCAGTCAAAATCTAGACGCTTAAATATAACTTCAACTCAAAATAGGTATTCGCATAGGTGAGGGATTTCAACTCCTTCAATTGTTTTGGAGTGGGCCTTGCGTATCCCGAAGATTCATAATACTTCTATCACTAGAATTATATAAGAGGACCATCTGAGCCTCAATAAGGGAGCTGTTCGGATTGGCCTGGCCTTGGCGAAGCAGTGGATCCTGATCATATCTGGATGTAGCTCAAGAGAGGTTTTGGAACGTCTTAATGTTCATTATTCGTTTAGAGAGCTAATAGATAGCGACCTAGATCGCTGTTACCGAGATTTTTCGTACCTAGATTTCTTCATTAGATTTGACACGCTAAGTGGTCTATCCCGGTGAAAGTGGAGTTTTTAAGCAATCAGAATACCTTAATGGAAAATAGACGTGATATTAGGGCTACGCCCTTCCTTGGTTTTAAAGTGGAGATTCGTCTTCGCGCAGATTTTTTCCCGTAGATATGACAAGTGATAAGTGTGCCGTGAGACTGTATCCGTTGTTGAATAAAGTAGAGGAATAATTTGTTGCAATCCGTTAATTTGGGGAAATATCAAAGATTAACCATCACCATTTCTGCATTACCTACCCTATTTATTTAATCACCATCTCAATCGTTATCTTTCGTTATTCCGTTTGATGTGGTCTGAAGCGACACTGTGACAGGAGGTTGTTCGGTTAGTCAAAGGTTGCTTGATTATTTCTATAGATCTTTGGACAGCGTATTCTCTATAATTATTAGTTACTCCTCTTTGTAGTTCATACAAATTGCGTTGGTGTGACCTTCATACAATTAGAGGTTCTTATGCCCCATCACATTTAACACAATTTGGGGAACAATAGCGTTAATTCTTAGATTAGCTACAAAATAAGAATGAACATGGGTTGAGCCAATACGTTTACCGCACTGTCTTGGCGTAGCCAGTTCCACGACTAGCGGGCGACAGATATAGAAGACATGCCTGTCTTTGTCTCACCGAATCCACCTATCAAGTATCATACAGAGGCTGAGATGTAGTGACACAGATGCTGACAGAGAAGTTCGCTTATTTCAGCATGTGTGGGAACATATACAATGATTATCGCGTGATAGCTTAATCTGAACCTTAAAACCTTGAACTGGAGAACAGTTCGCTTACATAGCTATCGTTCTTATACACACAAAACAAAATGATTCAAATTAGAAGCGTTCTACGAAATAAGGTATATGCAACAGTGAAATAAAATAGTGTCATTCAAAGATTTGTGAAAATACTTTCTATTTTAATGATGCCATATTTGTATACTGCCTTTAATGGACTTTAAAGCAATTTTTGTTTCATTAAAATACTTAATAATTACGGAAGATATGAATGTGTATTTATGAAGCATTCTTACCTGTACTTCTAATGTTGTGCATTATGCGTAGAAAGTAGTCCTGCAGCATCATATCGCTTCTTTCAAGCAGAAATTTGCGACATAATTGGTTCCCCTATATTTTATCCCAATATATTTCAGAACTTTATGCTTAGAAGACACAGAATCCGTATATTCTTTTTCACCTCATTAAATTGGTCAGCCATTTGGCAGTTGATATTCACCCCTGTTATATAAGTCATCAATTGTTCTATGTAAAACACACCTTTGAAAATTTTCTAAGTTGGTAAAACGTTTTGTAGCTGCTCGATATTTCCCTGGAGATTTAAATATGGAAACTTCTCCTAATTTGGTAAACTGTTTGCCTTTTATAACAATATTCGTCACAGAATGAGCACTCGCGTGAAAAGCTTGAAAAATTAATTCTCGACTCTGAGCGAAATTTGTACTTTCGAAAATGTCCTTTATTGACCTCTGTTTGGATAAGGAATACCCGTTAACAAGAATATTTGTAGTCTACTTATGTGAAACCTTACGAGTTATTTCGCTGGTACTACTAGGCACACCAGTACTAGGCTTGCTAAGCTGTATATTTACTAAGTTTGGAAAGCACGCGTACACTCTTAAAAGACCACCACTTTACTGAATGCAGGGTACAAAATGCCACTGCAGCATAGCACGTGTGCGCCTCTCTTCATTGACCAGATGTGCTACAAACATGGGATTTGGACAATAATCCTCAGAAAAAATAGCTCTGTAACATGGGAAAAACAAAATAATTATGTAATTAGTATTTTTACAGCGCGCAAAGAAATTAGCCATATGGTTCGGCAAACCGAGGCAGTAGGCGTGCTTAACTGGACAAGGTTGCACGCACAGTGGCTAATGGCGATAGAACAGCCACGCCTAGACCCGCCTTATGTTCATTCCTATTTTGTAGCCACCTTAGTATTACATCGTACACACTAAGCACAGACTGTTAAGGTTTCAAGCTTCCAGTTGTTAACAGCCCCGTGCAGCCTCTTAGTTTCGTAAGCTTTGCTCTTTCTAGGACTAAGAGATCATGGAAAACATGGACAACGTTTTGGAACATAATAATTTGATTTGGCTTGAACTCCACAAATCTCCTGCATCATTAAACATGTATCAAAGAATGGATGAGGTCACCCACAACCATTTAGATTTTCTTTCTACTTTAATACCATATACTCATAACTCTACATTCCTTGGGTGTAAAACAGCATTCCTGTAAAATATATAACTCTCTCGAAATTTTTATGCTAAATGTAGATGCTAAACGTAACCAGGGCTCCGGTTTAGTGTTTCTCTTTCAGCTATGGCGAAATTTTCATTTAACTGAATAAATTTTAAAGTTTCTGTAATCGAAAAATACGTATCTCCATAAAAAATAATAGGAGCTCTCAATATGAACACTATATAATTAAACAAAGCTTAAACATTGAAGTTTTCAGACAAACTGAGGAACGACTTACGAACTAGAGAGAAGGATTTCCTTTGACTGCCTTGGATTGTTCACGGTTTTTCTCAGGCGCTAGCTGAATGCTCAAGTGATTTCTCATCAACCTCAATTTGGATTCCATTTATATCCTTTTGTCCCATCTCCATCTCATATTTTAATGTGTTCCTAGTTTTCGTGGGGTATGGCGGTGCCAGTTGAGACCGTATATCACCTACAAAATGTTTTATATATTATATGTATCAAGGTCATGTGTGTGACGTAGTAACGCAATTAACACAAATGTCAATTTTATATGTGGAAAATATTTGCCTATACTAAAATTTTCCTGGTTTGATAGTTTATGCAAGCATAAAAGTGCCTTTTTGAGGCCAGAAAGGAAGAAACGTGCGTCACCCGGCGAGGATGTTCTTTGTATTTACGTTGAGGGGTAAATATGCTTTGTGCCATTGTCACTGTTGTGCGGATGTGAGCGTAGGCGGCGTGGGCGTCATAGAATACCCCATATCATGGCAAGTCATGTGATCTGATACTGAAGCCAATGTGAGAAAATTGAAATGATGTCATGGAAGACCAAAGCATACAATAGCGGAAAAAAGTAACCAATAAAAATGGAGTACATTAACCTTCCGCGTGGGTATACGATATTTTATATTAAATCCAGGAAATATCATCTTCGGCACACAGTCACTGCCAGTTACAGAAGAGGGATATATTTGTGCACAAATGTAATCAACATTAGGCGAATTTTCCGCATGCCGATTTTTTTTCGTCACATTCTTAGAGGCAGGTAAGCATTGCCCTTAGTAATTTTAGAAGTTTAACCACTAGTCGAGTCATAAGGGGGGATATTATACAGATTTGCTAGAAATATACTTTAATGTCGGTGTGTGCATGTACATTCTCCAACGTTAAGTCAGCCCAGCTCGGTAGCGTGGCGGTAGAGTGTCTGCCTCACGTTCAAGAGGTCCCAAGCTCGAATCTCGGTCAGGGTGAGTTACCTGGATAAGGTTTTTCCGGGGTTTTCCCTTATCCGGAAAGACGAATGTCGGGTAACCCTAAGCTCTATGGACCTCGGACTCATTTGAGCATCATTTCACCCATTTAATTCATTGTCCGATATGACTTAAAGTTGGAGGATGTAAAATTAAAAAAAATACGTTAAGTCATATCAGACGATAAGTGGATATTTATGTGAGTTTTCGTTAAGTTGATAGCCACGATAGGGATGGGAAAATTGACTTTAACCATCATTGATCTTCCTCTGTACACTCTAGAATTATGAGAGTAATATCAGTCCATTTAAAAGCAAAATTTATTAAATTGCAATGTTAAAATTACCTGAAAATACGAGGGGCACATTAGTTGTTTTGTGACCATAGACATTACAGGAGATATACAAATAACGCAGCTAAAATGCAAAAAGTCACAGGTAACGTCGTATCACTGCATATTTTTCAAATTGAGGAATGCGGCTTTACTTCATATGAATTTCTAATCTTTTTAGAATGGTCACCTCGTGAAACAAGGAAAAAGGGTAGACCAAGAGCAACTTGGAGAGGGCAAATCTATAGAATGGTGCATGGTCGATGCCTGGAGGTGGAGGAGGAGAAGGAGGAGGAGGAGGAGGAGGAGGAGGAGGAGGAGGAGGAGGAGGAGGAGGAGGAGGACTTGAATGGCAAGAAACAGAAAAAAGTGCCAAATTGGAAAACACGGCAACTGTTGAAGAGTGGAGAAGATCTTAGATGTGCAGGTATTTCTTGCACAGAAGCAAAAGCATGGTCTCTGCATGCTACAATTCTTCTCTCTCCCCCAAGCTTTTGATGTAAGAACAAATGCAATATGAAATGGAAATGGTATCACAGTATGCGGTCTGGCTGTGTACAGTATCTTTGGACGAGTTTTCTTTGCTCTTAGATGGGCTCTTTCTCGGACTTTACACAAGGTAACTACACCACAAGACAAGCATATTGGTTGCACCGATGGTGGAAGTCTTCAGATTAATTTACAATATAATAAATGACAAAATTCCAATACCATATGCAAAGCAAGTGCATTTGTTTGGATCATATCGTCTCAATAGACAGATACCTTACTGGAGTCATCTCTAAGATTATTTTATGTGTAGTCAAGAATTTACAAAAAAAAAAAAAAAAAAAAAAAAAAAAAAAAGTGACAATGGCGAACTTGTTCTGTGAATCCTTGAATAAATAGCTCTGAAAGTGAAGTGTTTAATGTGAAGTGTTTTGTTGCAACAATAAACAATCCTGTAAGCTGCAGGCAACTGAGGAAGTACTTTAGAAGCATTTGGAATATGAAAACTATAAAATAAGGTCTTCACTGTCCCCCATAGGAAAGATAGTCTGAGAGGGATGAGACGCAGGGGGGATGGCAAAGGTTCCCACACCCTCCCGGACAGGTTTATATTTGGATTGAATAGAGTAGTTGGAAAGCTAGAATCAGTCTGAAAAGTTCAATAAAACAGCCGGAATTTAAACCGCGATCTTCTCGTTTTCTCTCGGTTTCTCCAACCGACTGAGCTACCATAGTATAAGCTGACATGACAATAAAGTCTCCAACACGCAATTTTACAATAGTTATAGAGAAGCATATATATTTGAACTAACTAAAATTTTTAGGAAGCCTAAAGTTTTAGATTTAAAACAGGTATTAAAATTGTATTAGCTTATCGAAATTGAAGTGGAGCCAACGCGTACCTGGTTAGTCATTCATAGAAATTTTCTGTGGCATATAATACTTGTTAAAATAATACGCCCCTTCTGCCAAAATTTGCTACCAAAAGATTGGCTGTAATTTACAAATTAATAATGGACTTTCTGTAATTGCACCTTCTGAAAACTCTAATAATCATCATATTTCGTCTACAATATGTCAAAGAGGGGATGCACAAACACCTCATTGCTACTGACCCTTCCACAAGCAGCGACTATACGGTATGGATATACAGCTGCCCGCCCTAATTCTATAATACAGACAACAACGGCTCAGCCCCCTCGGAAATAATGATAGCCATATTTCACAAAAACTTTGAAGCAAAGTTAATCCGCCTAAGTTGGCGAGTATTGAAGTGTTAGGACAAGGGTGGCTCTGCAGGAAGCGAATCATTACAGTGGCTGTAATATTCTACTGGACCGCACGCCTCTAGCACTGCGGTCATCCCCCAGGCACGTGGACCTTCTTCTTCAGGGGAACACCGACCTAAGTACTCTTTCCCCAACCAGCTCCCAATTTTGGGATCCTCTGTTCAAAGTAACAGCATAGATACATCTAATTCAAACAAGTAATACAGTTTTAAGGGAAACGCACGCACGCACGCGCACACACACACTCACTCACTCACTCACTTACTCATTCACTCTTTTATTCAGATTGATCCAACCAGGTTTAACCTTTGGAACCCACTGTTCAAAATGGTTTAAGAGACACAACTAATCCATGCATATTTTGACTATATTCAATGTTCACTGTCATTTCATTAATGGGATAGTTAAACTAAGTCACTTTACTAATGTGAGTTACTTCAGTTTTCACTGTTACTCTACCTTCACTAGCATGAAGTGATGTAATGAAACAAGTGCCACGCAGTATATTATTTCTGCTTCATTCGCCGAGGCATCGAATACCTCTCTAGTTTCTCGCATCCATTGTATGTTCCAATGGCGGTGACAACCTCACTCGTAGAAGCGGCTTCAAGAACTACAACTTACTATTTCATTGCTTCACTCTCGATAGTGAGCCATTATCTGTCAATACGGCCTCTGGAATTTATAAGTGGAGCGCTGTTCTTAACTTTTCATTCGGCTTGTCGGTACGTAAGTTTTCATTTCATTTTATACAAGAAAATGCGGTACAGACCAAGAAGTTTAAACCGCCTCGTCATTTTTAGGTAACTCAGGTACACACTTTAGGATTAATTAGGAATGCAAGATCTAGAAAACAACTGCTGGGAAATTAACTTAACAAATCGTAATGTGAAACATGTGTATACTATCAGAATTTGTCTGTAGGCAAGGACATTGCAAAGTATGTAATGAGAGATGGTTCTGCCATTCTTTAGATGTATTTCGCAATGTACACGCTAGAAAGCGCTTACATTTGAAATTCGAAATTTAAAACCGCTAGAAGAAATACAGCGTGGAAATCAGTTAAAGGGTTCAATTACGTTAGGGTTCTGACATGGAAACGCAGTTCAGGATAGCCTGACCATTGGAAATCTTGTTCGACTCGACGTCTTCGTGTTAATTGGGGAGCTACAGGTGATAGAGCAAATTAGGTCATGTGAACTAGCATTATTGGTGGGAACAGATGCTAATCCCATCGCGCTTAGTGACGATCGAACAGAGATCGCAGTCCTCTGATAGCTGCTACGGTTCACTACAGCTGTAACGTGCGACAAATTGACGACTCTGCTCCACGCTTATGGTCAATTTTATAATTAGACTAACACCACAAACAGAATGATTGACAGCAGTAAAGCAGAACCAGCTACTATCATCTGATTTACTTCACGTGGGAGCGATATTCTGACATCTCTGCTTAACTAAAGTTAGGTATGAGTCGATTCTTAGTGTATGGGAACGGGATAGCAACGAATTCTACTTCAGCCAATGTGGTGGCCAATGTGTGGTTGCAAGACACAAATGTAAGCTGTAATACAATTATGAAGTACTTCAACATTAGCATGTTATAATATGGAATATATAAGTATCTGAAACTTTCTTAAGTACTATATAAACAGGCAGTAATAAAGGATACTGAAACAATGTGATTCCTGTTTCATATGCGTCTTAGTTCCATAAAGGTAAGTACTGTTAAGAGAGCCTTTAATATTTCGAGAATTCCGTCTAATTAGTATGTCCAAGTGATTTGATTCCGTCTCAGATACGGACCCAAAATGTATATATCCGTATATCATATTTATTTATAATGGAAATAGGAAACTCTGGACAGTGAAATTAGTAGAAGGGGCACCAAGCCAGAATTTTACTATCGAACCAGGAACCCACAATATAAACATAGCGAAATAGACCAGTCCGATAGTAACTGAAACATAGTCCTCCTGAATGCAAGCTTACACTTTACACTTACACATGAGATTACGGTACGGGCCTTTTAGGCTCCAGGTATTGCCCCATGGAAGACCCCCGCTGTTTTCCACCGCTCCCGGGTAACAGAGACCGGGGTCTTCGAACTTTCGGGTAGACCTCAATTGAACAGTCTCTCCCATCAGTGAAATTACGGTACCTTTATCAGTTAGTAATCGGTGAATTGATCAATCAATATAAGTTTCTTACCCAGAGTAGGTCGTTCAACTGTAGTTCATCTCCTTCCGTTCCTGCCTCCTTTGTATCTGCACGTACAACATTATTTTTATATTCCGATATTTCATTAGATTCGAAAACTATCGGATTTTGATATAATGGTTCTTAAGCAATTTCATATTATCCAATATTCCAGACAATTTCTCTCTTCGCATTGGTACCCTACCTCTGCCAAAGCTTTACCTCTGTCCAGCAACGCAAAGAAGGTCCCTGAAAGGTATGTGCTGCCTTACACAGTGGGACAAGGGCAGCGAATGTGTGTGGCAGAGAACGCCGGCTACACAAGGAGCAAACCGTTAAAAACATACGCCCTGTTTACACTGTACACTAAAATTAAGAAAATTCATTTACAAAAGTAGAAGCCGTCAGAATGTTTTTGAATGGTCTGTAACTGTACTGACATGGAATTGCTCAAAATATATGTCCTGACTCTCTCATAAAGCATATTTACAAATAAGACGCAATGTGGACCCGCGTCTATGCGAGTGTATGTGTGTGCAAATTAAGCTGAATCTGTAGCATATTTTTATACTGGGGTTCCCGATGACAACTAAATGTCGAAATATTGAGATTAGAAGAATAGGAATGGAGCAAATAAGGTATAAAGGCCTATAACCCTTCAGGCTGATATTCAAAAATTCAATATAAAAATGATAAAAAGTTTTGAAAGCTAATATATATAATATAATTAACAAGCATTATCTGAAATATATCATATGAAAATCAAAATTACGGAATAATCTGTGATGAAATTAAGTTTCTCCATGCAGGATAATTTGAGGTGAGAGAATTCTTTGAAAAAAGCTAACCATAACATATCCATATACGATGGGGGACCCAAAAGAAACCGGACTCCAGGGTGCTGCAACTCGTAGACGTTATGCAGAGTTCTCACGCTAGATGGTGTAGGTAGAGACCTTCATGAAACAGCTGTGCAGACGGCGTCAGTGTAGAGCTGAACGTGCAGTGTGGTATTGTGTTTCTCTGACTGTTGGCGGGTTACCTCTGCGAAGTCGTTATGGCAACTTTAAAAGAACAAAGAGTGAGTGTGAAATTTTGTTTCCTGCTTTAAAAGACTGCAACGAAGACACCAAATGCTTCCGGAAGCTTTCCAGGAGGACGCTATAAGCCGCAAACAAGTTTTCGAGTGGTTTGGGCGCTTTAAACATGGTGAGATATGTGTTGAAGACCAAGCTCGTTCTGGACGCCCTTCAACATCGCGAAATGAGGAGAACATTGAAAAGGTCCGCCAAAAGATCAACGAGGATCGTTGCCAAACGATCGACCAAATTTCAGCAGCGACAGGAATCATTTGGAGCTCGTGCCAGAGGATTTTCAGGGAGGACTTGCACATGAGACGTGTTGCTGCTAAATTTGTTCTGCGCCTTCTCACACAGGAGCACAAATCCATCCGCATGAATGTGTGTCAGGACTTGAAAACAGAGATTGCACGTGATCCACAATTCTTGAACAAAGTCATTACAGGGGATGAGAGTTGGTGTTACGGGTATGAACCAGAAACCAAGCAAGCGTCAAGCCAGTGGAGGACTCCCAACTCTCCCAGACCAAGAAAGCAAGGCAAGTGAGTTCAAATGTGAAGACGATGATCATTGTCTTTTTTTATGTTCGTGGAATTGTGCATCGGCAATTCGTACCCCCTGGCCAGACTGTTAACCAGCACTTTAACTTGGATGTTTTAAGGCGTCTGCGAGAGGATGTGAGGAGCAAGCGCCCGGAACTTTGGCGATCACACACACGGCATCACACCCGGCCTTACGAGTGACCCACTATTTGGCATCTCAGAGGTGGTCTGTCGTTCCCCACGCTCCGTATTCGCCGGACCTAGCCCCGTGCGACTTTTTCCTATTTCCACGAATGAAAAAAAAAACGCTAAAAGAGGAGCGTTATGACGATGTGGAGGCGGTAAAAACAGCTTTGCAAAGGGCACTGGACAATTTCAAACTTGAAGAGTTCCAAACATGCTTCCAACAGTGGGAAAAGAGACTTGACAAGTGCATCGCATGTAATGGAGAGTATTTTGAGGGTGTCAGAAATAATTTTGTAAAATGGTTCATCAATAAAGTTTTTATTACAACAATGCGTTTTCATTTGGGTAACCCTCGTATTTTTCGTGTAAAAGGTAATTTTCCCCTTTGTGTCATGTTTGCAACATCATTCCAACGAGACTTACTTCAGTAACTTATTCAGTAGGTTTCAAACCATTTCCAACTTAGGCAGAAAGCAGCATGCTGTTTATTTAATCAGACAGAGAGAGAGAGAGAGAGAGAGAGAGAGAGAGAGAGAGAGAGAGAGAGAGAGAGAGAGAGAGAGAGAGAGAGAGAGAGAGAGAGAGAGAGAGAGAGAGAGAGAGAGAGAGAGGAATCATAACAGCAGAAAGAAGTGATTCATCCATTGGAAATTAACTTAATCAAAAGCGATAAATACGAAATGGGAAGCTATAAATGACAGTGGGAAAACTAGACCTACGTCATAAAGTAGTTAATGAGCTAACTTCAAGTGCAGAGACGAATGCGGTGGTTCAATTAAAACGTACGAGTGAAATCCATCTTCACTCTTAAACAATTCAGAATGCATATGCAAATGAATTGACATTTTTTATGACAAAGATAGAGCAGGCTGCTCTAAATATAAGAGCGCATAAATTCTGCAGTGCAGTTAGCTGAGTGTTATTTTCAATATCGGCGAATGTCGGTCTAAAACTAATGCTATTCGTATTGGAATTTTCCAATTTAATGCTGGTTAGATTTATCGCATCACAGCTGCAGTTTTATTTGAATGCACATATTCTATCAAGAGGTGCTTCTCTCTGTAAAATAAAAATAAAGGAAAGTGTGAGTGGATTGTTTTTGTATGAAACGAAATACGGTGTAGGTTAATTAACGTGTTCAGGTAGTCAGACAGGTCTGTTTTCTCTCATTTTGTAAACGTGAGCTTTTTATGTTTATTTTTTACCGCATATTTGCGTTTGATGCTTCAAATAGTAATCACTTCTTAAAAAATAACTGAAACGTTGCTCCAAATATGAAAATCGCATTTCAGTACCAGAAACGGATCTTTATTATTAATAATAATAACTTACACATAAAGGCAACCTTCTATATGTCTCTTACCTCTGAGTTGTTAACCGACACTTACTAGAACAACTTTACTTATTTCTTAACTTCCGATTTGGGAATATATAATTGGCTCTTTAAGTCATGTCGACGTTTCTCCATAGTTTATGCTCGGCTTATGCTTTATGTTATATGTGGTATTTTGTTGTTAAATCTGTCATTTCGCGAAGATCATGAAAAGTTAGGGTATAGTGGAACCTAATTATATACGTCATCTGATGGGCCTCTCTAAAAGCAGACAAAACAGCGGCAGGTTATGCTACAGTGAGTTTGGTTAGATTATGTTATGTAGGTTAATTTAGACCAGATAGTTTTGGTTAGTATGGTTTCTAAATTTTTATGAGATAGTTTAGATGTACATTACATATAACAAGCTCCCTTATGTAATGAAAAACCGGGGCTTGAAAACGGACACTTTCCCACGTTTTCAGCATTCTCAAACTTTTCACAATTTATATACAAATATAATAATTTGTAACTTAAAAAAACGTCACTAATAAGAAATTATTGCCATATTTCTTACAATCGCATTTATATTTATCGCATTTATTTACTAACTTTGCAAGATAAAGCTATAAAATTCACATTAGAGACTGAAATTAATGGATTTCTTCCTTTTCTAGGTCTAAAGATAATAAGAAATAATAATAAATTAAACTTTGGTATTTATAGTAAATCTACACATATCGATAATTACATAAAAATAAAAGTTTAAACCCTTTTTCACATAAATTTGCTGTTTTCTACAATTTGGTTTATAGATTAATAAATAAAGAGGAATATAATAAAGAATATAAGCATATTATTAATACTGCTTTAATTAATTGTTTTAATAAAGACTTTATACATAAAAATTGAAAAATTTAAATATGGAAAAACTGTTAATGATATTTCTACCCTTAAAATAAAATATGATTATAATTTTAAAAAAAATTCAGTTACCATCCTTCGGTTAATAAACATTTTCAAAAATAAATAAATAAAAAAATAAAGGCTTTTGTATAACTTTAGTTCTTTAAAATAAATATAGTATTATAAATTTAATGCATTTCTCTAAAAGAGATAAAATTCCTGATATTAAAAAATCTGATATTTATCAATTTAATTGTTTTGATTGTGATAAAGTTTATATTGGAAAGACAAAACGTAATTTGGAAACCAGAGCGAAAGAGCAGTTGAAATACCGGTAGTTGATTCTCTTTTTAAATTTGTTTTATTTTCACATGTTGGTAGTAATAAAATAAACATTGTGACATCCAGCGACGGTAACCTTAAGGAGTTTGTTGATGGCTGGAGCTGATGATGTTTATGATTTATTCACGAATTCTCGATCCTAGCCAATTTGTAAGAAATACGGTCAGTATTTCTTATAAGATAAGTGAAGTTTTTTATGTTAAAATGATTATATATGTATATATTTGTTTGCTAGACTGTTAATAGCTTCATATTTTACGTATTTTCACAATCTGTTTAGGATCTTCGCTAAATGACGAATTTTAGGTAACGCCTGGTAGTGCACCGCGCTCAACGAAACGTGGTAGAAGACCATGTGATACATATACTTTTGCACAAATTTTTAAGTTAACGGACACTTCGTCGACAAACTTTACACTTACATTTATTTTAGCCACACATTGGACCTTTTGCTAAAATGTGTAGAACATTTCGTCAATCTTCTACTTTGATATGCTTACGACATAAGTAGGAGGCGTCCTCAAGTGAAACCACGAGGTCCTTTCAGTTCTAGATTGAATTCGAGGTTAGGCTGGAGTTTATTGTGCGCGTCTCTGTGTGCGCGTGTGCGTGTGTGAGGGAACGTGTGTTATGATTATATATCACAATATATTTCCTCTAATCCTCCATCTACCGCAAACAACTAAACTTCTAAAAACTATTCTCAGCCGCTTCATTACTCTTTTGCTGAAATAATAAATAAGAACTTTGGGAAAATTGCTTACGAAAAATGATTGTTAAGATAATATTTACATCTTACACTTCAGGAGTTGACAAAAATTTTCGTTCTCGATATGTTTAGGTATTGTTGAAATCTTCCTCGCCGAATACCACATAATGATCAACTTCATAGAAAGGTAATATTTTCCTTTGACGGATAGTCTGCTAATGGTATTTGGTAGCAGTTTCCGCGGTTGCTAACTCACTTTTCAGTGACTAGGGAAGTAGCTTTAGTAGAATTAGGAAAGACAAGAAGAAATGGAATAATAAAGGAAAGAATAATAAAATCTTGGTATAGGTGTTTGGCCAAAGAAGAAGGGAATTTATGAAATTATGCATGAGACAGCAAACAAGATTAGAGAACTCAAATAGTTGGTGGGCCGAGATAGGAGGAAATATGGAAAAAATAGGAATGGGAGATATATGGAGATTAGAAGAAAGGAATACATTCTGGTAACATGCAGAATAGAAGATATAGAAAGGTAGGAATTACAGGGAAGTCTAGAAAATAGGAAATCATTACAATTTTACAAGCAAATGAAAAGAAATTGGGGATGAGAAACATATGTAGATTACTGCAATAGGCAAGAGAGAGAGAAAGAGAGAGAAAGAGAGAGAGAGAAGGGTTAGCTTGGATGAGAACAGCAACAATATTTCTAAGAGGGATAAGAGGTAGGGGAAATGAAACAGATATGTTACAGAATGCGAGGAGGTTGCAATGTGGAGAAAAAAGGTTTGGGAGGAAAAATGGGAGAAATTAGAGAAGAGGATAGTGGCTATAAAAATATTAACAGGAAAGCAAGAAAGAAAGGTAATAAGTGTTGGGAGTTCTTGCAGAAAGTAAAAGAAAAATGGGCAAGAAATGTAAAGAATGTAAAAAGGAAGTTTGGGGGGGGGGGGGGGCGGGAAGAAAGGGGATAATTAAGTAATAAAGAGGCATGGAGGTTAAGAGCTACCTGACAGAGCAGAAGACCAGGGTGTCATGTAAGCCAAGGTAGCAACAAGGTAAAGACGAATAAATGTAGCCTAAAGTTTGGAATATGCACAGTAAAATAATTAAATTAAAAATTAAAAAAAAACACATTTCTCCAATTAATTTGTTCTTCTACCAATATGATTTGCATTAATAGCTATTGCTTTCTTCGTAGCACTTCTGCATAATATCTTGAGTAACGCGCGCGTGTTTCATTTCTTCCGTAGGGAGGTAAAATATACTACTTAAACCTTTTGACATATGCCTATCGATCTGGTCGCAATGATTCTGTAGAAGAGTAATGATGATCCATTTATACTATTTTATTGGTGCTATTATAGCTATGTTTAACGCTTTCCGTTCCTCTAAGTACCCAATACAGGAAATCACTCTTATTGCTTTTTTTGTGTCAACTTATTTGTTTCTGTTCCTTTTGAATGTCTAATTGTTTCTATTCATGAAACACAATTATTTTGTCATATAAACGCTGGCCTTGTTGATTTAATACACTGATCATGACTTTCACAACAAATGAGTGATACAACTGGCTTTCCGAGGTCTCCAGATTACTTGCATTAGATTTTGAAATTAGGATATCCACTTTCCTCAGTGATGTTTACCCAGTATACTATATATTGATAGCAACAATAATCATAAGGATGATGATGACGACGATGAAGGTCCAAGTCTTACCAACTTCACGGTCACATTCAGACGACAGAGGCGATAATTATACCATTGGATGATATGAATTCCAGTCGGAATTATCATTTTCGTAAACTGCGAATACTATCACTTGAATTGATAGAAAATAAATAAATTAGTCGTATAATCTAACCTTATGGGGTTAACTAAACATAATTTAACGTGTATTTATTATTTAACTTTGGTGACTTCTTTGCACTGCTGTTAGTTATGCCCTTTCCCTTATGTCCTTCGCTCTCCTAAGTTAGTGTGGCAAATGACACAGTTCATGCAGGTGCATAGAAGATATATTATTATAAAAAAGGCACTATAGCTTAATAGCTTGACAGTGGAGAGATTACGTAGTACGCTTTGAAACCGACGGCTTCTTAACATTCCAATGAATCCACAAATGTTAACTTTCTACTGTAACTTAAATTGTTACTGCGCAAAAAGACACTTTAGTAGCATAGAGCAGCTCACATTGGGAGCTCCCATATTTAATTCCTGTTAACCGTGCGGCAGTACTATCTCTCCGCCTCACGGCTGCACGTACTTAGGTCGAAGTCGGGACTCCTTCCTCGGTCTCCATGTCTTCGTCGGCTGCTTGCTTTACCCTTGGCTCTAGCTGCTGTCTCCTGCATGGATTCTTTTTTGTGGGTTCTCAGGGTGTTAAGGTTGAGACAACACAAACCAACGATAATCTCTAAACCATTTTAATTTATCCTTACACTTGTGGAACCCGGGCACTTAAATAACTGCACTTTCGGCAGATATTTTATAATTAATTTTACTGAATGCGGCACGTCGTCGGGCACACCAGATGGATGTATACAATACACTTGACTGCAGTGAGCAATGAACAACAAATAAGGACTGAATTGGGGTCGCTACCCTCTTATACGCACAACACGGCGTCACAAGGAAGACTAAGATGTTATTGACCTGTGTAACGGTACAGTAAAATAGCTGGCATTCCATTCTATTGTCTGACATCTGCCCTCCATAGACTGTCTCCCGGGAGTGCAGTGTATCTCATGTACATCTGCCCAGGTTCGTTACAATATTTTACATCAAAGTCTACAATTTTACTTTCACTAACATAGCTAGTTACAGTTCTCAAATCTATGTATAATTATTAAACATATTACATAATTAAATGAATAATTGATCCGAGGACCAAAGCTCCTGTTTCAGCCTACTACTACCACCTCGGTTTTCGTAGATTTTCTTGGTCTGTAGGCGAATTTATCATGATTTCCTTTCGATATTTCCCTTTCATTCGATTTCCTTTACAGCACTGGGTATGCGTCTAGATACCTTGAAGAATCATGATGTCGAATGGATGACATGAATATTTTCTGCACGGAAAGAGTACCCCGTAGATTCCAGAGGGGTTCTTGGTCGAAAGGTCACTCATCGTTCCTACAGTTGAACCCGTATTCGAACCTGAATTTAGATGAATGTCGGGTAACTCTAAGCTCTATGAACCCTAGACTCATTTGAGCATCATTTCACCCATTCCATTCATGGTTCGATATGACAAAGTCATAGTAGGTAAATTACATCAAAAAACTGAAATTTTGGGCATTTTCAAGCGTCTCTGCGTCTCTGAGGTATGTATTCCTCCTGCGAATGCATCATTATATGTCTGGCTCTGGAGAGTATGAATGTCGGTTAACTCTAAGCTCACACTGTGATGTACACTGCTGCTTGTGAAAATTGCAACACCAAGAAGGAATTATCCGAATAACTCCAAACTTGGTGGAAGTGTAGAAGAGTGTGAAAGCAATAAATGATTAGGTTTGTAGAGAACCCATCTTCGAACCTGAATTTAGATTAAACCTAGAATCACACATATGTACATAAACAGACTGAGCTGCGACATTGAACAAAAAATTTTCAGTACAATAAAGGTACACTATCTGCATTAAAGGATAATTGAATTTGACGACATGCAGAGAACTAAAATCATCAGTTATCACCGATGGTTGCATATCCAGAGACTACACTAAGAATTTCGAACTATCAGGGACAAGTTAATTGTAGCTTTATGGACACTGAATTCCAATCATTTCCATTACGGTCAAAGTAATTGTTGCCCCACTTATCCTTTGGCGTACATATATCTCTATTATATTACCGAGATAATTTAATTAAGCTCTGGTCTTCGAAGTCTGCATTTACGAGTAGTCTGGATATACAAATACATACTCTTCTCTAAACCCTTACATAGGTTAAGTTCTGGAAGTATAAGGTAACCTCGATTCTTTGAAACTGTATCAGTTTTTCTTCATTTCACAGCAATAATGATTAAAGTATCGATAGCGGTTGAATGAGCAATATATTATGATGCTTATGAGTGATCCACTGTATTAGTTTATTATGCAATAGGAATGGGAAGTACGAAAAAAAGGGAATAAAAATAAGTGATGTCCAGGAGACCTGTCCTTCATTATGGAAGCTATCTCTAAATTTGTTATGTAATTCATGCGTTACTTCATATGGGAAATGAGATACCAATACAGATAAATTGGTAGCCGAAAACGATACCAGCATTTAAAAACAATATGCAAACTCTTGTAGGGGAAGAAAATGATTTAGGTTTTAATTATGTCTCATAGGTCAGAGAGTATCGAAAGTGTCCTCAGTGAACAAAAAGTACAATATGAATAGGTTGTCCGCCTCGTTAGCGTAGATGGTAGCATGTCTGCCTCACGTTAAAGAGGCCCTGATCAATTAAAACTTTAAAGAAAACATTAACCTGAAAATTATAACAAATTTATTTTCAGTTTTTGATCTCTCTTCAAATATTATAAATTTACCAATAAATTGATTAAAAAATTTTTGAATCTCGGCCAGGTTGAGTTACCTGGATAAGTTTTTTCGGGTTTTTCCCTCTTCCTCAAAGACGAATGTCGGGTAACTCTAAGCCCTATGAACCCTGGGCTCATTTGAGCATCATTTAAAACATTTCATTCACCTTCCGATATGACTTAACGTTGGAGGACGTAAATTACAAAAAAGAGGTCCTTCCCTACAACTACTTGCAAGGAAGTCTTGGATGTGTTTCAACTCTACGGCACTAATCTTCAGGTAGTACATGACAGAACTCCACAATGTGGACTTTCGTTTACATTACGTTTTCTGGCCTTCTTTGGTGCACTTTCTCTTTCACGTATGCCACAAAAAGATATCACAGGTATTAATATCCGGTCTATAAGGCAGTCACATCCTGGCCAAACATCATGGCCTTCAGGAAACCGATGCGATACAACACCAAAATCAAACGTCTCGTGCAGGAAATGGAAAAAGTGTAAGCGCGCTTCATCCTGCATGAACAACTGAGTTTGCATAGGGAGACCTGTTATGAGGAGTAGAGGTATAAAATATTTATCCAACATGTCCTTATATCGGTCCTTGTTCATGATTTCATCGAACAAAATGATTATGATACCCTGTCACATATCTTCCTTTTCATGGAATGTACTCGTAAGAACATATTCGCAGAAATTCTCATTGTTGATTTGCCGAAACTTCTACTCAAGGCAGGCCACGCCGTGGCTGAGTGGTTAGACCGTTCGACTCTGACCAAGGCGGCCCGGGTTCGGTCTCAAGTGACAGCAAAGTGAGATTTTTGGTGCACAACGGGGCGCTGGTGTGGGCTTTCTCCGGGATATCCAGTTTCCCGCGCCGTCCCATTCTATCGGTGCTCCATCTTCATCTCATGTATCATCAGTGACACCGCCTGTGGTGCCGCATGTTGTGAAAGTGGGCGCTAAACACTAAACAAATTTAGTAAAGTCAACACAAACCCCTTAATTCAGGAGTGCAGCCATTAGGGGGAAGGGCGTCGTATTTCCTAACGAAAAATCAATTGCAGGAAAACCTGATAGCATTTCTGTACCTAAGAAGCCGATATTGTACCAACGTAAATCAGAAAAAATGCCTGAGTCTCATCACATTGGTGGTTTTCGGAAAGAGCTATAGAATTTTCGGTTTTATGCGGAACAGTCAACTGTTCTTACTCCGTCATTTCACAAATTGGTGTGTTTTCTCTGCAATGGAAACTAATCAATTAATATAGCCTTTTACACGTACCTGTGCATTCATTGCAAGAATGTTACGGTTTAACAAGAGTGCCGGATTAAATGTTACCAAATGCACCGCTTCAACTGCAGCAGTGAATACGTATGTTCACCTCACATTTTCATCTGTCGACAGCAACATAATTTTACGTCATAAGCATTGCGAGCAATGCAAGCAAACGATTTATTTCCACCAATAACTCTAATGTAGACGCTAAGTA